>JAEUCK010009488.1:0-94298 GCA_017311455.1 Otocyon megalotis megalotis
GGTTTGGGGAAATATGCCCAGGTGAGGCCCCTCACACTGAACAGCACTGCAGCCCCCCAGCTCCGCCTCGCTTCTGTGGCCAAGAGCTCCCGGGTGGGAGGCTGAGTGCACAGGGCCCTCGTGGGCCCATCAAGCTGTTTCCGTTGCATTTTCTTCCCCGTTGCCTCTGCTCCTGGAGGGAGGAAGGGGGAATGGAGACAGCTCCAGGAACCTGCGGGGCAGACCAGAAGGAAGGGAATGCGGCCAGGATTTCTGTCCTCTGCCTCCGAGTCTTCTGGAGTATGTTAGAAACTGACCTTCCAGAGGCAAAACCACTGATTCCATGGCCCCACTCGAGGGTGGACATCAAGTCTTTCGACACTATGGACCGTTTAAAGAAATAAGCTTTATTTATCAAGATGGCTTTCAGATGATTTTTAAATGCAACATTACTCATAGAGCTTAGGCCTAATTTCTGTGCAATATGCAAAAGTCGTATTATCTGATGCAACCAGAGCCAGTAGTGAATCCAAAATAAGAGACCAAAGAAATAAATATATCTTAAATACGTTTTTTTTTTAAGATTTTATTTATTTATTTATAATAGAGAGAGAAAGAGAAAGAGACACAGGCAGAGAGAGAAACAGGCTCCATGCAGGGAGCCCGACATGGGACTCGATCCCGGGTCACCAGGATCAGGACCTGGACAGGTGCTTAAACTGCTGAGCCACCCAAGCTGCCCCTTAAATATGTTTTAGACTGCTTATTTTACCTTAAAGTAGACAAATGGACATATATTTACCAAACTTCTAATGTAGGACCAAGGTTTCTTTTTAAGTATCTAGCCACAGCCTAGGGTTTGAAGTCATAAACCACAATCATAATACACCTCTGTGATTTGCAGTTTAAATAGAAAGTTCTTAAAGCCTCTTGACAAGCAATCCGAGGGCTGAATCTGTTGAAAGTTTTTCCCCAAATTTTACAATTTTCTCACCCACTTAATATTAAACTTTGCTTTCATAGAAAAATACACTGTTCAAATTTATTTTTCATCCATTCCTTAAAATACATAGAACTGGCAAAAACGACGGACTTTTGGCACACACACAAAGCAACCGGGGCGAGCAAAACCGAGCAAGCATTCAGGAAGGTGTGTCCTGCTAACCGCCTGTGCGTTACCCGCCAGCCAGCGTGTTTTACAGAGGAATGGCGGGTGCCAGCACCATCACGCAGCAAAGCACACCACCGTGTATATATTATGTAATCGTCCTGCCCTCCCTGAGATCTACTGGTACCTCCCAACTGCTCTTGGCACTAGGTCCATAATCCCTGATAGACTTAGAAAGCCATTTACAATCTGTCCCCTAACTACCCAGGCTCGCGCACACACACACACACACACACACACACACACACACAGCTCTCCAGAGAGGGGGGGGGATTTGTTTTATCACCTTAAACTAGACTTATTTGACTTGCCCCTGGACCTTCACATATTGGCTTTTTGTGCCTGAAACTCCAGTCCTCACCTCTTTAATTGATAAACTCCCAGAGAAAGCCTGAAGGGTTAGTTTACACCACATTAACAAAATGAAGAATAAAAAACATACAGTCTTCTTAGTAGATGCTTTAGAAAAAGCATCTGACAAAATTCAACATCCTTTCATAATAAGAAAACAACCTCTCAACAAATTAGATATTGAAGAAATGGACCTCGATATGATAAAGGCATATATGACAAGCCCACAGCTAATATCATATTCAATAGTGAAAGCTGAAAGCTTTTTCCTCCAAGATTAGGAACAAAACAAATATGCCCAATCTTGCCATTTTTAATAAATATAGTACTGGGGGCGATCCCTGGGTGACTCAGCGGTTTAGCGCCCGGATCAGCCCAGGGTGTGATCCTGGAGTCCCGGGATCGAGTCCCGCATCAGGCTCCCTACATGGAGCCTGCTTCTCCCTCTGCCTGTGTCTCTGCCTCTCTCTCTCTCTCTCTCTCTGTCTCTGTATGTGTGTCTCATAAATAAATAAATAAAATATTTTTTAAAAATTTAAAAATAAAATAAATAAATACAGTACTGGAAGTTCTAGCCAAAGCAATTAGATAAGAAAAGGAAATAAAAACCAAGCCAGAGAGGAAGAGTAAAATTATTTGCAGATGACATGAACTTACATATAGAAAGTCCTGAAGACTCCATCAAAACTGTTTGAACTATTAAATAAATTCAGGAAAGTTGTAGGATACAAGATTAACATAACAAAAAGCAGTTGCACTTCTATACACTAATAATGCACTATTCAAAAAAAGAAATCAAGAAAACAATTCCATTTACAATAGCCTCAAAAACAAAAGCAAACAAACAAAAAAACCTTAGGAATAAATTTAACCAAGGAGGGGAAAGATATGTACACTGAAAATTGTAAAACATTGGTGAAAAAAATTAAGACACAAAACTGATGGATAGATATCCATTGTTCATGGATTGAAAAAAATTAATATTGTTTAAATGTCCATACTCCCTTCAGCCATCTGCAGATTCAATGCAATACCTAATGAAAATTCTAGTGGCATTTTTCACAGAAAAAGAAAAAATAATCCTATAATTTATATGGAACCCCAAAAGAATATGAATTAGCCAAAGCAATCTTGAGAAGAAGAAAAAAAAAAAAAACCAACCTGGAGACATCACACTACACACTACTGGATTTCAAAATATGCTATGAAGCTATAGTAGACCAAACAGTGTGGTACTGGTGTGAAAACACACTGGGCAAAGGCAACAGAATAAGGAGCCCAGAAATAAATCCAAACATTCTTCAATAAATGGTAATGGGAAAACCAGTTATCCACATACAGAATAATGAAATCAGACCCTATCTCAGTCTATAAACAAACAAACAAAAAAAAAATCAAAATGGGTTAAAGACAGGGCACCTGGGTAATTCAGTCAATTAAGCATCTGCCTTCAGTTCAGGTCATGATCCTGGGGTCCTGGGATGGAGCCCCGCATTGGGCTTCCTGCTCAGCAGGGAATCTGCTGCTCCCTCTCCCTCTGCTCCTCCCTGCCACTCATGCTCATTCTCTCTGTCTGTCTGTCTGTCTCTCTCTCAAATAAATAAATAAATATCCAAAATGGGTTAAAGACTTAATTACACTACCTGAAACTATAAGACTACTGGAAGAAAACATAGGGGACGACTTCTTGTTATCACTTTTGTCAATGGTTTATTGGACATGACACCAAAAGCACCAGCATTAGAAGCAAAAAACAAGTGAGACTACATCAAACCAAAAATCTTCTGCATGGCAAAAACAATCACCGGAGTGAAGAGACAACCTATAGCATGGGAGAAAATATTTGCAAACCACACATCTTCTAAAGGGCTAATATCCAAAATACGTGAGGAATTTAAACAATAGCAAGAAAACAATCCAATTTAAAAATGGGCAAATAAAATAGCCCAGAAATTGACTATGCAAAAATTGTCAATTAATTTATGACAAGAGATGGGAATACGCAACGAGGAAAGGACAGTCTCTTTAATAAATGGTGCTGGAAAGGCTGAACAGCCACATACAAAAGAATGAAATGACTATTATTTGACACTATATACAAAAACTAACTCAAAATGGATTAAAGAGAGGAGGGGCAACTGGCTGGCTCAGTTGGGGGAGCATGCAACTCGATCTCACGGTTGTGATTTTGAGCCCCATGGTGCGTGTAGAGAGTACTTAAATATATATATATATATATATATATTTATATTTACATATATATATATATTAAGATTGAAGACTTGAGTATAAGACTAAAACTCCTAGAAGAAAACCTAGGCAATAAATTCCTTGACATGCACCTTGACAGTGAGTTTTTGACTTCTGAAAATCAAGTCTTCTGAAGTTTTGCTTCTGACTCCAAAAGCAAAAATTACAAAAATGTAAGTACATCAAACTATAAAGCTTCCACACAGCAAAGGAAACCATCAGCAAAATGAAAAGGCAATCTATGGAACAGGAGAAAATATTCATGAATAACATATCCAATAAGGGGTTAATACCCAAAATACATAAAGAACTCACAGAAATCAGTAGCAAAAAAATCCAAACAGTACGATTTAAACGTGGGCAGAGGATGTGAACAGACGTTTTACAAAGAAGACAGGCTGATGGCCAACGGGCGTGTGAAGAGGCTCACCGTCACTGATCATCAGGGAGACGAGAGCCAAAACCACGGCGAGCCATCACTTCACACCTGTTAGAATGGCTCTTCCCAAAAAGACAAGAAATAATACGTGTTGGCAGGATGTGGAGAAAAGGGAACCCTCCGGCACCGTTGGTGGGAATGTAAATTGGTGCAGCCACTCTGGAAAACAGTGTGGAGGGTCCTCGAAAAACAAAACAAAACAAAAATAGAAATACCATACAATCTAGCAATTCTTCTTCTGGATATTTACCCAAAGAAAATGAAAACACGAATTCGAAAAGACGACCCCACTTCCAGGTTCTTCGCAGCACTGTTTCAATAGCTAAGATACGGAAACAACGCAAGTGTCCTTCGATGGATGGATGGACAAAGAAAATGTGTTACACACACACACGGAGTACAGTACTATTTAACCATAAAAAAGAATGAAATCTTGCCGTTAGTGACAACACGGTTGGACTTTGAGGGTGTTACGCTAAACGAAAGAAGTCAGGAAGAAATACCTTACGATCTCGTGTTTATGTGGAATTAAGCAGGAACAACAACAGGGCGAGCTCCTCGGTACAGGGAGTGGGTTGGTGGTTGCCTGAGGCAGGGGATGGAGGTGGGAAGAACGGGTGAAGGGGGCCAAAAGTTCCAAACTTCCAGTTACAGCATAAATAAGCTGTGGGAACATGCTGTAGCATGGTGCCCGTAGCGCAATTCTGCGTTGCGTATCTAAAGGTTGCTAAGGGAGTTGATCTTTACATGCATACATGTATATGAAACGTATATAGCGACTGCTCATGCTGACGGCCGCTTACCTAGACCAAGTGAGATGATCATATTGCAATATATGCAAATATCCAATCATTATGTCGTACATCTGCAGCTATTAAATATAATGCTAAATGTCAAGTATACCTTAATTAAAAAAGAAAAAAAGAAAACACAGAACTCTCCAGATTGATCTACAGAATCAATGCCATTCTTATCAGAACCCAAGATGACTTCTCTGGAGAGACTGGCAAGCCAATTCTAAAGTTCCCTGGAGATTGCAGGGGACCCCGTTATAGCTGCGATGACAAGCAGCAGCTGGGCTCGCCGGCGTCCCTGCTGCCCGCAGAAGGCCCAGATAGGCCCGGCTGCAAAGCGTTTGCCTGAACCGAGGAGACGTGTCTTCCAGGACCAGCCCCGGAGGATGTCTGACCCAAGAGTGCACGCCTAGGAGAGAGGAGCAGGGCAAGGCTGGGGGGCCCTGAGAGGCCTGAGCGGGCAATGGGCAGCGCAGCCCCCGCCTGCTGGGAACCTCACTCCAGCTTTGGGATCTGACAGGTGCCTTTCGGGGTTGGGGTTTATGGAATTCACGGATGGGTGGAGAGCAGCCAAGCCCAAGGCAACGCCCGGGAGCAGTGGGACGGGGTCTCCAGCAGTGCTCTGAGCGTGGCAGTGAAGGGGGGGGATGGCGCATGAGCAGGTGTGCTACAGCCCCCTGGGGCACCAGCTACAGCAGCTGCGGTGGCTCACAGAGCACTCCATGCACCCCGAGCACCATGAGCACCACCAGCACCCTCAGCACCCCAAGCACCACAAGCTTCACGAGTACCACGAGCACCCGTGAGCACCCCGAGCACCACGAGCTCCATGAGTACCACAAGCACCCTGAGCACCACCAGCACCCTCAGCACCTGAGCACCACGAGCACCATGAGCACCACGAGCACCCCGAGCACCATGAGCACCACCAGAACCCCATGCACCCTGAGTACCACAAGCACCACGAGCTCCACGAGCACCACGAGCACCCTAAGCTCCATGAGTACCACAAGCACCCTGAGCACCCCGAGTACCATGAGCTCCACAAGCACCCTGAGCTCCACGAGCACCCTGAGCACCCCGAGCACCACGAGCACCATGAGCTCCACGAGCACCCCAAGCACCCCAAGCTCCAAGAGCACCATGAGCTCCACGAGTACCATAAGCACCCTGAGCACCACAAGCACCCCAAGCACCACACAGACGTGACGAGACGGGATAGCGCACCCAGTGACCCAGTGCCACAGTCGCCTGGGCTCAGGGGCTGCCAGACGCCCCGGGGAGGGGGGCGTTAAACCAACGATGCTGGTAATCAGCCGTCCCTGAAACTCTGGCTGTCTCTGCTCTGCTGCGGCTGCTCATCTGACCGTGACCCAGCCCATCCGAGTTTGAGAACTGACGGACCGACCGCTGGCGAGCGTCGGCCAAGGTGGTGGGTTGCTTGCCCGGTTAGGACCATCCACGTCCTGGACACAGGGACGGTTTAGGATTATTAGCCGAAGGGGATCATGTGATTGGAGCAATTACTGAATCTGAGGTGTAGAGGCCTCGTCAGGGAACGGGCCGGCAAGTCTTCGGGTGGCCGCCCACACCTGGGTGACCTGCTGTGCATGGGAGAGCAGGCACCGTCTCCACGGCATCGCGGGTGGCCCTGTGCGTGCAGGCCCACCCAAGCCACTCCTGTGTTTCTGGGCCTAAATTACATACATTCATTAAATAAGTATAAATTTTAAAAGAGAGAGAGAGAGAGAACTCGGGAGACCGGGGCTTTATGACCTGGGAAATTCTCAGCATCTCCGGGGGGAGAGGACACCAGAGTGAAGAGGTTCCCCATCAGGAAGTTGGCTGTGGAGGGGACACGGAGAGCCCAGAAAATTTTCTTTTAAGAGACTTAAATGTGTGCCTCGCAGTCCCCTCACACATCCCAAAGGAAGCCCCAGGTAGAGACAGGATGGTTGCAGCAAGGTCCGCGGGGCAGCCTCCGGGGTGGCGGGTGAATCTGCCCAACACACGCGGGATGCCCGCAAGGTTCCCACAGGTCCGTTACTAGCAGAAGCACCGTCTAAGAAGGATGGGGCACAACCTGGAAAAGCATCCCGGGCCCCCACACGGGCCGAAATAAGTCAAAAACACCCCTTAATTGCAGACATGTGCTACGTGTCATGGTGGGGGTTGGGGGGGCGGGTAAGGAAAACTCAGACGGTGGAACCCGGAACCCCGAGCCACAGGGAGTTGTCACGGTCTCTGAAACCAGGTGAAGTTTCCCCAGCTGGACTCTGAAGGTGCTTGGGGTCAGTGACTTCTTTTTTTTTTTTCCCTTCTACTTTTTTTATTCCTTTTTTTGAACCAGAACATCTAAAATTATCATACGCCGCCCCCCCCCCCCCCCCCCGCCAAGGTGGTATGTTGGGAGCAGAGGACCCTGTTTCTTTAGTTTCAGGGTCCCCACAGAGAGCGAATCCCAGGAAGGCCTCGCTCAAACCTAACTCAGACGATGATGAGATTCAGGGCATTGGCCCTGATGAGTCGAGGAGGGATTTGGGGACTTTGAGTCGATGCTGTGATGGCTTGACTTTTGGGGACTTTGGCGCAGGTTTCCTGAATTTTGTATGAGGCTGAAGTGAATCTCTGAGGGCCAGAGGGGACTGTGGTGGACCTAATGCAGCAGCCCCCCCACACACACACACACAGAAAGGTGTCCTTGACCTCAGCCCCTGGCTCCCGAGGTCACGTTACCCTTCACTGCAAAAGGACCTCATGGTAACGGAAGACTAATGTATCATCTAGGCTGCGATAAAATGAGGCTCATGCAGTGACCGAGCCCAAAGGGATCTAGGAGAGGGTATGGAGCGGATACGGTGAAGAACTGGATTTGGGGAATTGAGGGTGAGAAGAGGAGACCATGTCTGCAGGCTGGGCCCACCGCGTTCCCAGGCCTGCGGCTCAATCACAGCTGCTTGTCGTGCAGGCGCTTTTGGGCTCCCCTTGAGCGGCCAGGGCTGCCCAATGGGAATGGGGTGAAATTAGTTACCACCGTGTCACCTCTGTCACCTGGGGATCACCAAGTACCTGTGAGCTGACTGAGGAAAGGCTCCCAAGGTTGCTTGGTACCAGTAATGTACCAGCACAGGTGGCAAGTGCTTGGCTTTGGTGTAAGCGGTAAAGGTTCAAGACGAAGCCGATGCTGATGTCACCGTGAAGGAGGACATTTGCTTATTCTTTAATAACCTCTTCCCTTTCATTTCCTCACTGACGTGTCCTGAGAAACTCAAAACCATCCACCTGCCTGCCAGCTAGGCGATGATATTCCTGAATCTTGAAGGCGTCTATGTGACCCGTCATCTCGAAAACAACTTCAACTGCACTGTTCAGAGATGAGAAAATTTATAAGCCACCAACCCTCCTGTCTCCCACGGGACATTTACCACAAGTACCTTCCACAAGATCAGGAACAATGTCTGTGACTCAGGCGGGAGCCCGACTCTCCGAACTGGGTACTAATACGTATCATTCAGCACCGTTGGCGAAGAACGTTGTAGTAAGTAACGTTCTGAACATGAAACTGGCTAAAGAGTAATCCCTCAAGATTCCATTTCCACACTCAGAAATGACAGAGAAGAAAAAGAAAGAAAGAAATGGCAGAGAACTTTGAGGTTGATTATTTTGAAATCAGTTAGGTTTTTTCTTTTTTTTTAATATCATGAAGGTAAGTCATTGTGTAGAGTTCGTGTTCAAAATCTACACGCTCCTTTGCATAAACAGCCCCTATTTCCGAGTCACTTCTTGGAGCAGGGCTGGCACGGGAGGGAGCGGGCCGGGGCACTGAGGGAACCTGGCCAGGGCCCCAGGTAACCACACAGTTCCCACTGGACCCCAGTGGTGCTCAGGGGGTCCCCTGTTGCTGCGGCTGCTGCTCAGGCCCTGCGGCCCCCCTACAAGGGTGCGTCCCGGGCCAGGGGGACGGAAGTGAGCTTGGGGCACTGGCCCGGGCCTGGGGGTGGTGCAGATCCTGGCTCCAGAGGCCCTTGGGTGGGGGGAGCGAGTGTCCTGTCCAGGCTCCGCTGAGCCTCCAGAATGGCTCGGTTGCTGCATTTACGGCCCCCAGCCCCCTTCTGGTCTGCAGTCAGCCCCCCATTTCTCTCTCCTGCCTCCTTTCTTTCCCACCCAGACTGACCCATGGTTGAGGCTGTTCATCCCATGACCCGCACCTGCTGCGGTGAATCTGAGGCCCCCGAGACTCACCGGCTCTTCCTTGTCTTCTGTGCACTTGGAACCCCCTCCCATGAGTGTGATGCCAGACTTTGCATGTTTTTGAGTCCTAAGGTTCCCACCGGAGTCCTTTACTCACTTCCAGTCTCTCCTGAAGCGCCCATCATTTTCCATCTTCCTAGAGTCGCCAACATAGCGGTCACGGTGACTTGAAGCCGCGTGTGCTACGGTGTGCGGGGCCCTACTGACTCCCTGTCGAGCTAGGAGTACGGTCGCCCGGTCTCCCCATGTGCACCGACACCCGCGTGCACTCTGCGTGGCCGTGGCCGCCTGTGGCAGCAAGGGGCTCCCACAGCAGGACCCGGCGTTACGGCCTGCTCTCCGGCCCGGGGCGGACACGGTGGCGGCAGCGCTTGCCCTCGGCGGGGCCTCTCCGCGGCCTCCCGGGTGACCCTCCGTCCCCGGCCCGTCCCCCGGCGGCCACTAGCTGGACGCCCCGCTCGGCTCCCCCACCTCCCACGGCCGGTTCCTCCGGGGCTCCTCGGAGTCTCACTGTAGGACCAGGGTCAGAACAGGGTCAGGGGAGGCGTCCCTCCCGCCCACAGGGCGGCCCCTTCCCTTCGTCGTTCCCACCGGGTGGCAGGCCCGGCACTCCAGGACACCAGGGCCCCTGGGCCCGCGCCCTCCGGCGACACCAAGCAACTCCGGGCGAGAGGGCGCTGCCCTCGCAGTAAGGCTCACATCCCCTCCAGTTTCTGCCAGCTTTGGGTGACCTCAGTGTTTCCGAAAAGGATTTCTGTGCCCCCTTCTTTTGTTCATCGCTCGCCACTGTCACCTGATAAAAGTGGCCCTGCCATTATCGGAACTGGAAACCCCTTTTAAATCTTAACAGGTCTAGGATTCTGGGATTTGTGACCGGTGTATTTTAACATTAGCTTCCTTTTGCTCTTTTTGTATTACTTTTTTTTCAAATAACTATCACTCGTATTTCAAGAACTCAGACATCCAGAGGTACCTCTTTGAGGGCATCCTCTGGGCGCATTACTGAGGGCTCGCGTGATCAAAAAGACGACGTCACGGGGGAAGATACGAGGTCCGCACACGAGAGTGGCACCATATGCTCAAGTTTATTGAACAGACACAAGCTACACAGTGGAAACGAAGCCGTACCGGTTTTCGCCAACTCCAGTCAAGTCAGCAAATGACAAGTTTTAGAAGACACGCGTTTTATGTCTCACCCAATGTGGGTGATCATAAGAGAAGCTAAACAAAGAAAATCACTTTCTATGTTATTAGGCAGCAAGTTAATTCCATATATATATATAGCTTCCAGGCCACTTCAAGATATTTCAAAAGTGTTTCAAAACTAGTAGAGAATAGTTCATGCCCAGCCTGGAATAAAACATAGAATGCACCTCTTAGGGGTAAGTAACTTCATTCGTTCATCCATAGCAGAATCACTCCTTCCTATGAACCAAAATTTTAATGAATCTGTTTAGTTTAGGTTTACTATGTTAACAGCGACTCTGAAAATGCACGAGGTTTGGTTATATTGTTATATTGCACTTGAGAACAATGACAACAGAAATCAAGGACTTAACGCCTCCCCCAAGAAGTTCATTAGAAATCAGAAATCGCAATGAAATACAAGCATACAGGCCTGGGGTGTGTTGTTCAAGCTAGCCTACCGACAAGGTAAAAGGGCTGGTCTCCAAAACACTGAGCATTAGGTTACTTATTTATTTATTTTTGCCTTTTTTGAGCTTATATTCAATTTTTGAATTTCACATTTGTTGTTGACCACACTAACCGCACATACGAACCACCCAAGGGTACAAAGTGACATTAAGATCAGCGAGGGTCGTACCCGTGTTTCAAGAAGGCCTTCCTCTTCTACGAGGTTGGCACGCGACACGGGACCGTCTACCAACTTGGAGGTCGCCTTATAAAAAGTAGCTGATCTCTTATACGCTCTACTTTTGCCACTTAACTCTCCCTCGGGGCCATCACTAACTGTCACAAACCTTCCGTGGCCCTCTTAGGAAGCCAGTAGAAGGATAGTCTCTTCTACAAATGCTTACATTTTCACTTTATATGAAGTATTGGTGAAAATTCGCTACAAAGCAGTAGTTCCAGAACACAGGTAAGACAGTGGGACGCAAGTTTTAACTGTTTTACACTTTGGAATTATGAAGACCTATATGACAATTATAATAATGATTCATTACAAGAGAAAGATAAAGGGGAAAAGAGGGAAAGAGTATCCCTCACACATGTTTCTCAAGCTATCAATTCTGGAATAAATGCCTATGTGAGAAATTGACAAGAGTATATTTCTTACCAATATTAAATGCTTTAAATACTGTTTTTTAAGACTCATCAGGTTATTCAAATTTTACTCAAAATGCATTTTAAATCTCAATGAATCACAAACACAGTAGTATTTAAAAATGTTAAAAATGTTTGAAAATTGTAAGTTTTCATAGAACTGTTGCTTGACGCTTTTAACCAAATACATTCACATGCTGCTTTGGGGTAAAAATAATCCCAACATTTTTCCCAAACATTTTCCTCCAAGTGTAAGCTTCCAAATCATACTTCTACCATAGTTCTGTAGAGATACACGTTTTCATTTTTTAAAAGAAAATACTATTGCTCAAAACTACATTTCATAAAAGGGAACTTAAAACATCATGCTTCCAATACCAATATCCTTCAGTCTCCCACACACGATTATACATTGAGTTACAGGCCACAGGAGGAACAGACCGTGCAAAAGCAAACTAACATTTCTTTAAAGAGTGGATTTCTATCCAATATCTACATCTACTTTCAGGGATGACTACCATTCGGTGGGGAAACAGGTATAAAGTGAAAGTCATCAACTTAGTGACTGGTGGAAGATCCTAGGATAAAAATATTTTTTCTTAAAAAACTTTAGACTTACTGGTAATAAAAATAGTTATTGCATATGACTAAGATCTTTTGAGCTACTAGCAAAACCTATGCTACAAAATCTATTAATTTTGAAATTCATCTAAGCTGAATACAGGGTCTTGTCACGTTCTAACGTATATAACTCACGTTCCTCTGTTTTACAAATATATTCTAGCTTAGCCCCTTGTGTGAGGAATTCGAACACAAGACATGGCACAATAAATTTCAATTATTTTTAAATCATAGAAAAATATTCAATTATTTAAGGGAAATATTTATCCTTGCCTAATGAGGACAGCAGTTAAAAACCTATTAAACTCTCAATTTCTAAAGCACAACATGATGTAATTGCACAAAAATAAGTATAATTAATAGTCGTTCCCAGACCTTGAGGAACTGTGACTAAATCACATTATTCCTCTAGAAGAATCATCACCCTCCAGGCAGATAAAATTACAATGTGCTACCTGTGCAGCTGTTATATAAAAATTCTAAAAAAGTAATTTATGTTAATAAAACTATAAAAGTTTTAAAAGGCTCCCAATAACTTGTATTGCTTATAAAAGTAACTACGTTATTTTGGTAGCTGAGACTGGTTTTACACATGATACCCTTGCTTAAGCTAAGGTAATGTGCGTGTGAGCATCATGCTATTATTGCCGGAAGCAAACCAGCAAGCTACTTTTAAGAATTTCAATTCCACGCATTTCTCATGGGGTTGGAGGTCGGGTGCAGGTTCCTGCACATTATAAAGATTCTTCATTGATCTTAACCCATTCTCAGTAAAGTTTTAGAGATATAAGGAAGATTACATATATGGGAAGAAAATAAATTAATCTAGACTCAAAATTCTTGCTCTAAGAGCGTACGATTAATAAGCAAGTCTATCAAAGAACTACAGTCTTTTAACTTAAATGATTTTTTTTTTTGTATTGCAGATAGCCAGACTAATACAATGGAATTTCTGTACTTCAGAAATGATTTCCAAACGCATATGGCTTTAAGCATGATGATGAGTAGCGGAAATTAAAACTATTACACAAAAGGCATTTTTGATCATAGAATTTTTAGTCTAGGTTGGCTTAAAGGATTTGAAATAGAACCTAAATGTATACAAACTGAAATGTAAGGAAATGGAGTGGATTAAACAAAAATAAAAACAATAGCATGTACCCAACTTTCATATTAAAATACTATACCTTTGCTATTACAGGAAAGAATCTGGATTGATGTTTTTTTTTTTTTTTAAGGTCTATGACACAGGTAATATTAAAATCCAAGTTCATGCAGTTATAAAGTTAGTAACTTAAAAACTCAACTGTAGTGTAATGTGTATTAACAGTAAGCTCCTGTACAAAAGATGTGGATCCTAAGGTCCAAATATGGATTGCCTTAAAACCACAAAAGCAACAACAAACAAAATCACACAAAATCAGAAATAATCATCGTAGGAGGTCCTATCTTATAGAAAGTGGTAACTCAGGTGCTCCTTGTCTTATGTACATTGAAGAACAACTATTGCTTAAAATTTCATTATTTAAATACCTAAAAACGCAAGTCAGTGGTGTGTATTACACGTACGTTTGAACTTAGTAATGACAAAAAAGTTGGCACCCACTGCCCTTGTTGTGTGGTTAATACCAACGGGCACCGTCAGCAGTACAGTCTTGGAATTTTTATTCCTCGCAAAGGAAACTGAAACCTATGATGAAGTCGGAAACTCTGACGGGTCAGAGCATAGCATGACTTAAAAATGACGGTTAAGTTTCTGAGTTTCCTTCACCATTTTCATGAGGTTGAAGCTGTTCCCTTTCTTGCTCTTCCTGCGGTGGCCGGACACGTTTAAAAAAGCCCATCTGAAAAATAAAATAAAATAAAATAAAAAATAAAAAAGCCCATCTGTCAGTCGAAGAAAAACAAAAACCAACATTACTGAAGCAGATTACAAGCACCGAGGGCCTGTACGACCACCGGGGGAACGTCAGTGCACCGTGTACAACTCTTCTTCCTTCAGATACGTGATGCTCATCACGCACTGTTAAAACTGCCTCCCTCCCTTCCTTCCCTTCTTTTCTGTTCCTCCTCCCTTCCCGTCCTCCCTCACCCTCTTCCTCGGCTTCACCTTCCCCCGCCTCCCAAGCCCGCCACTTACCCTGTGCATCACAAACACCAGGACAGCCAGCAACAGCAATCCCGCCAGCACCGCTAAAATGATCACCCACACGGGCACGGGCATGGGTGCGGGCTGGATGCCCCAGGTGACGTTAGTGGTAACCTGGTGGGGGGAGGTTCCGAGTTTTAAAAGCAGGTCGCTGAATTACCCGGCAAATGTCTGAATGCCCATTACATTTTGTTTTAACGGCATTCACGTTTTCTTTTCTTACATGTGGTCATTTGTGATGATACACTTGGTACCGACAGCATGCAGCTGCCCAACGGCAGGTGAACGTCAAGGTACCTCTGAGGTGATTTTTAAATAATCAAATCCAACTGCGATGTGCCGGTCCCATTTTTTAATCCTCAAATTATAGATCTTTAAAATCTTTAGCCTTCACCTACTATAGCTCATTTCCAACTTTCTAAATTTGTGAAGAAAAATT
Organism: Otocyon megalotis megalotis; assembly: GCA_017311455.1. NCBI lineage: Eukaryota > Metazoa > Chordata > Mammalia > Carnivora > Canidae > Otocyon > Otocyon megalotis. The sequence continues at coordinate 14,728 of JAEUCK010009488.1, forward strand.
CCCCAAGCTCCCTCCCCTGGAATCTCTTCCATAGGGATGCTAAAGCAAAGGTCTACCTTTCCTAATTGTAGGGCGAGGGAGTAAAATGATATTAAACTAGGTTATAGGCCTGGTAGGTAGTAAATTATCAAAATAGTTAAGGTGTCATTATTTAAAGTAAAATTTAGAAAAAAATATCTACGGCATGGTACTGGGTGTATTTATTCCATTTCCCCAAATCGGTGACTTACTAATGTGGAGTTGAAGATATCCTCAATTGGAAGGTTCTTATAAGGAAATTCAATGACATTAAAAGAAGCAGATGACTTCAGAGAATATGAATGGTTCTGGTTTTCTTTCTGTATGGAAATAACAGTAAAACGATTTCCTAGATGTGAGGCCTTTTTCATTTCTTGGAGAAAATGGATAGACTGGCAAATGCTCTATCCGTCTATCTACTTACGTTCATAAAGGTCTCCGTCCACAGCAGGGACTTCACATACAAGATGGCACTCTTTCCTCGGTCCAGCCGTCCAACCTGGCAGACGATCTTCAGGCACTCAGCAATGCCACAACCCTGCCGAAACAAGTTCTTTGCTTATAAGAAAAGATCTATCATCTCCTGAACGCAGGAAAATTAGGCATTTTAGTTGTTTTACGTGAAGGCTGAAGAGATGATAGAGATTCCTTTGCCTTCTAAGAATAATGAATAGGCTAACCATGGAATCTATGAACGCTTTCTGTTAAAAGGGGTTGCTTTTAGGGGAGTCTGGGTGGCTTAGTCTGTTAGGGCGCCTGACTCTTGATCTCAGGATTGTGAGGTCAAGCCCCATGTTGGGCTCCAGGCTGGGCACGGAGCCTACTTAAAAAAATAAAGTCAAAATAAAGGGGTTGGTTTTAATGTGATTTGCCAGATAAGGATAAGATCTATAATATTAAAAGATGTTATTTTTGTGGCCAGAAGTCAATTCTCTTGGAACATTCTAGGATTCTAGAAGTCAACATTCTTCTAGAAGTTGACATTCTTAGGTAAACCCAGAGCATGATGCTATAGTAGGACAGAAAAAACAGATCACAATATACCTGCGAAAAAGAAAAAGAACCAGGATGAATCTTGAATAGCTAATCCAAGTCAGACCTATAGAAATTGAGGGGCATGCTGATGGTCTTTGCTACACTCCGTGTTTTTATCAGTAACTTGAAGGCAGGCGGGTAAAGATAGGAGATAATAGCCACCTTGTATGTATTGGTCAAACCGTATTAGACATGTCAGTGCTATCTAGTAAGTGGCACTTCCAGTCAATGACAAGGAATAGCCAAGCTTTCTTGACCTAAGGAAGGGCATCTGTGAACAGCCTGTGACGGAGATCATACTTAATGGTGAAAGGACAAAAGCTTTCCCCTAAGATCAGGAATAAGACAACAGTGCCCACTCATCATGCTATTTTTTTTTTTAAGATTTTATTTATTTACTCATGAGAGATGGAGAGAGAGAGAGAGAGAGAGGCAGAGACACAGGCAGAGGGAGAAGCAGGCTCATGCAGGGAGCCCGATGTGGGACTCGATCCTGAGACCCCAGGATCACGCCCTGGGCCGAAGACAGGAGCTAAACCGCTGAGCCACCCGGGCTGCCCCACTCATCACACTTTAATTCAGATTGTTTAGAAGGTTCTAGGCAGTACAATTAAGCAAAGAAAAAGATAAATAAATAAAAAGTATGCCAGTTGGAAAGGAAGAACTAAAACTGTCTGTATTGGGATCCCTGGGTGGCGCAGCGGTTTAGCGCCTGCCTTTGGCCCAGGGCGCGATCCTGGAGACCCAGGATCGAATCCCACATCAGGCTCCCTATATGGAGCCTGCTTCTCCCTCTGCCTATGTCTCCGCCTCTCTCTGTGTGTGTGAGTATCATGAAAAAATAAATAAAATTTAAAAAAATTAAAATTAAAATTAAAAAAATAAAACTGTATTCACAGATGACAGGCTCTTATATACGGAAAACACTAAAGAATCCACAATAATACTAGTAGAGCTAATAAGTACAGAAAAGGTACAGAATACAAGATTGATATATAACTTGTAATTATTTAAATGTATTTAAAGTTATACATATCATATTTAAAGCTATATATATTATACATTTATATATATAAAGTTACATATATTACTTAATACCAGTAATGAAGATTCTGATAATGAAATTAAGAAAACAATTAAAAAAAAAAACAATTCTTTTTTTTAAGAAAACAATTCTATTTAAAAGAGCATCCCAAGAGAATACATAGAAGTAATTTAAACAAGAAAGTGCAAGACCTGCATACACTTAAAAGTACAAAATATTTTTGAACAAAATCAAAGAAGACCTAAATAAATAGATATCTCATGTTCAAGAACTGAAAGACTTAATGTTTAGACAATACTAAATTGTTACAGATCCAACAAAACTGCTACCAAAATTCCAGCTACATTTTCTGTAGAAATGATCAAGCTGATCCTAAAATTCGTATGGAATTGCAAAGAACCCCAAATACCTAAGATAATCTTGAAAAGGAAGAAAATATTGGAGGACTCCCACTTCTCAATTTAAAGACTTACTGCCAAGCTATAATAAAACAATTTGGTACTGGAACAAGGATACATGTATAGATCAATAGAAGAGTCAAAAGTATAAAATTTAGGAAACCAAAAAACTTAGGTGTAAATTTTCAGGATCTCAGGTTCAGCAATGGTTTCTTAACCGTGACAGCAAAAGTAGAAGCAACAAAAGAAGAAAAAGACTTGACAATCTGAACTTCTTCAAATTTGACAACTTTTTTCATCAGAGGGATACTATCAAGAAAGTGAAAAGACAACTTACAGAATGAGAGAAAATATGTGCAATAACAGCTCTGAAAAGGGAAGTATCCAGAATATATAAGGAACTCTTTAGGAATTAATGACAAAGGCAAACAACCCAATTTAAAAATGGGGCCCTTGGGTGGCCCAGTTGGTTGAGTGACTGACTCTTGGTTTCAGCTCAGGTCATGATCTCAGGGTCATGGCATCAAACCCCGAGGTGGCCCGAGTGCTCAGTGTGGAGTCCGCTTAGGATTCTTTCCCTCTCTTTCTCCCTTTCCCACTTTCCCCTGCTTTCTCTCTCTTTCTCAAATAAATAAATAACATTTAAATAAACCAACAAAAAATAAAACTGGGCAGAGAATTTGAAGAGACATTTCTCAAAAGAAGCTATAACTCAGAAGATGCTCAACACCATTAGTTGAAAATACAAGTAAAGTCACGATGAGACAGCACTTCACACTGACAAGGATGACCATAAAACAAAGAGAATTTTCTTTAAGGCGAGAGCAAGTGACAGTGAACCCGGAGGAACTGAAAGACTCATCCAGGGCTGGCTGAGAATGTAGAAGGATGCAACCACTTTGGAAAAGTTTGGCAGTTCCTCAAAAGTTAAACAGAGTTTCCATATGACCCGGCAATTGTACTCCTAGGTTTGTTCCCAAGAGAACTGAAAACATGTCCACATAAAAACATGTACGTGAAGAGTCCCAGCGGTACTATTCAAAATAAACAGAAAGTAGAAACGATCTAAATGTTTGACAACCAATAAATAGACAAACAAAATTATCACATATCCATAGAATGGAATATTATTCAGCCATAAAAATGACTGAAGTACTACGACATGCTATGACACGGTGACGCTGAAAAATCACTGCACTGAGTCAAAGAAGCCAAACACGAAAGCCATGCACGTATTGTGTGACTTCATTACATGAAGTGTCCAGGACAGACAAATCCTTAGAGACAGAAAGCAGACTGGTGGTTGCCAGGGACTGGAGGCAGGGAAGGATGGGCAGCGACTGCATAACAGGTAGAGTATTTCTTTTTAAAATAATATAAAAAATAATAATAAAATAAAAAAAAATAAAAAAAAATAAAATAAAATAAAATAAAATAAAATAAAATAAAATAAAATAAAATAAAATAAAATAAATGTTTTGGAATCAGAATGGTGGTGGTTGCACAATGTTGTGAATATACTAAAAATCACTCAACCGCACGCTTTAAAATGGTGAATTTTATATTATGTAAAAGTTTTATCTCAATTGTTCTTTAAATGTAGGTTCTGTAGGAGGATAGAGAAGAGGGTCAAAAGGGGGGCGAGGGCTAAAAGTAACTTCAATTTCACACGGGTGGGTTAGGGGAAGTCCTGTCATAATCTGCCATTTAAGGACACTGGCAGGAGATGGGGACATAAGCCACAGGGATATCTGGACAAACAGCATTTCACCTAAAGAGCACATTCCAGGTAGACAGACAATTTTTGAGGCCTAGATGTAGAAGCACGTTTGGGAATGTCCATTCAATGAAAAGTAAGGTGGCCAAAACATGAGGAGCAGGGTAAGGAGAGGAAATGCAGTCAGTAAGCTGTAAGGGCCTAGATGCTGTTGGGCTTCGAGGCTTTGCATGCTCTGGTTTCCTGTGACTTAGACGGGAAGGCCCTGGAGCAACATGACCCGTTCTCTATTTGAAAGGATTACCGTGGCTCCTATGTGCCAAATAAACCAGTGGGCACAAAGACAGGTATGGAAGCCAAGTGAGAGAGGAAGGTGGCCTGGGTGAGGCTGTAGCAGTGCTACAGCCAGATTCAGGGTGTTCTGAAAGTGGAAATCAACAGAATTTGCTAATATAGAGGACGTGAGGTTTAAGGGAAAAATAGGAGTCCAGCACGGTTACCAGTCCCAGAGAATGGGACTGGTTATTTGCTAAACTGGGGAACACTGCAGAAGGAGCAGGGCTGGGAAAACTCAGGGGTATCTTCTTGGGATTAAGGTTAAGACTCCTATTAAATATTTAAGAGGAGTTCCAGGAGGCAGCTGGATAATGGAGTCCAGCTCAATGCATAGGATCAGGTTGGAAATATAAATCAAAGCCATCTCCACAGAGAGAGTATTTACAGCCCGGAGAGTGGAAAATGTCCTCTAGTGCAGCAGCGTCTGATTACAGCTTCCTACAAGGATACGACTCATGAGTACGGAGCTAGCTCTGCTGCCCCAGGTAGCAGCCACCAGCCCCAGGTGGCTCCTGAACACTTGAATGTGTCCGGTGTCTCTAGTATTGGACAGCACAGATCTGATGAACGACTGTTCGTGGAGCAGCTAAGAAACCTGAGATGTGAGCCTGGCAACACTCTACAGAATTAAAGGTCTGCGAATGGAGATTAAGAAGCAGCCGGTCGTTGGAGGTGAAAAACCAAGAGAATAGTGTCTTTAAGAAAGAGAGTGAGGGGTGTTCCACAGAGGGGGATGTGATTAATCGTGCCTGACGACCCTGAGGGTTGAGGTGGATGGAAACTAAGAAGCCCTATGGAATCTGGTGATGGGAATGTAACTGGTATTTGCTAATGAGCATAAACACGACGCCGGATTCTCCACCAGCTGATGGGTTGCAGATCTGTTAAATTTCAAAAACTTATTTTTTTTAAAAGATTTTATTTATTTATCTGTAAGAGACACAGAGAGAGAGGTAGAGACACAGACAGAAGGAAAAGCAGGCTCCATGCAGGGAGCCCCGATGTGGGACTCGATCCCGGGACTCCAGGATCATGCCCTGGGCCGAAGGCGGGCGCCCAAATGCTGAGCCACCCGGGCGTCCCAAATTTCAAAAACTTAAATGATAAGCTGCTTGATAAAACTATAGTCATTACACAGGCTGCCTCAACCAAGGTTGATCATAATGCTAATTATTCTTGTAATATATTTTTGTAGTGGCTTCCTGGGTTTATCTTGCAAGAGTGCACTAAGGCCTCCAGGATTAGGATGAGGTCGAGAAAGAGGTCAGTTAGAGTCCAGCCAGAGAAATGAGTTGGAACATAAATATTTTTATTAGCAATCTATAAAGATAGACCATTTGAAGAAACTCTGGTGTTAATTTGACTAAGAACAAGGAAAGTAAGAGGAGTGAAAAATAGTGTAAAAATATATGTAGCTCTTCCAAGCACAGCTGTTGTTATTTTTGAAATGTTCTTTGGCATCAGTTCTATAATCACATATTTTTAAATGTTGAAAGTGCTTGTTGTCGAGGTGGCGCTTACCAAAGTGTGAACGTCTCCTTCACGGAGGGTGAGATCCCGCTTGGTGATGACATGGTTCCGGTCACCTTGCCCAGCAACGGTGTCATTCTTTTCGGTTTGCGAATTTGAGATCTGGGGAACCGAGAAACAGGTGGGGAACGGTGACGGAAAACATCCTGCCTTGACATTTTGGCATCGACTGCTATCTCTGATTAACACAGGGTGACTGAAAACGTGTTGTGACAAATTCACCACTTAATATATGGTGGAAAGTAAGCACAGAGAATAAAGATTCGAGTCCTTAATATGTGGAAAAGGATCACGTCTGCCTAGCCATGATTTTCTCCCTCGCACAGCCAGAGAGGAATCTGATAAAACACAGGGAAACAGCCTGAAATCTCGCGGTGCATAGCTGTGACGAGTGTCAGTCAGGACTATACACTTTTTGTTCTGTTTTCTTAACTTTCCTTAGTCCACATTGGGCAATAGCTTTTTATCCAAATACATGCGCTAGGATGGAGAGGACTTAGGTCCAAAAGTACAAAATTCCACAAAATGACATTTTTCTAAGTCGCGGAAGTCAAAAGAGCCAGATTAAGTAAAATGTTAGATCTTTAACCCAGGACAAAAATTTCAACAACCAAACACGCCTGACACAACGTCGTAGGTGGATAAGCCACAATGCAACAGGACCAACGTCAAACTGGGTCACCCCATAAATACATGCTTCAGTAGGACTTTGCGGAGTGAAGAATTAATCCTCAGCCGTCATACAAACAAACGATTTAATCCTTACTGTAGTGGGTTAGGAAGTAAAATATTTTCGTAGAGTGGATTTGTATCTTAATTGTTTTAACTTCATGCATTTCTCTCATAGATTTAGAAAGAAAAGAAAGAAGTATCATCATAATAAAGAGTTGCTGTGGCGCACCTCACCTTAATTCTCAAAGGGTTGATCTCCATATCCGAAGTGCAGTTCATTGGCCCATCAATATCATATTGAAGGATGTATAACAAAGTGTTATTGTTATATTTGTAAGGCCACTGAAGATTTAGCATTGCCTTGCTGAATGAACTTGGGCCGTTGTTTCTCAGCTAAGGGGGAAAAGAAAATGTAAATACTCTGAGCAAAAATCTATTCCATAATCCTCCTCCTACATCAACGTTAGGAATCACCAGCAAGAGGATGTGAATAACAGCAGAGTTTCCATAGTTACTCTGACATTACAACATGATCATTACTAGGCAAAGGAGCTCAAACTCAACATCTGTCTCTAGTGTAGGGCCATATATGTGTCAGGATGAAAATGTGAATAGGAGGGAAATATGAAAAGTTTTCAGTGAAAGATGGCAGAGACAGAAAATTGGGAAGATCTGCTACAGGCACGTTCCATTTTCAGTCAGAACTGCAAAATGTCCCTAGGAAAATACTCAATGATGGCCTATTGCTTTTATGCAAGTAGAACTCAGTGGTTTTAAGGCAACAATTCGTATAAAGTGCATTCTTTAACTACTTGAAGCTACTTGTCTTAAAAAAAAAAAAAAGGAACTTTTGAATAGGGAAAAAATTCAAAGACATCTCTGATACATCTTGAAACTATGCAGAGTTTTCATAATCATTGATCAGACTTGTTTTTTTATAAGTCGCCTAGCTGTTCTCCCCTTTAGAGAGGCTCTCTACCATGCATCGGTTAAGCTAACAACTGCAAACCTCATAGATGTGCTGAACAACTGGCCCAACATCTTCTTCAGTCTCAGGGTTCTCCTTATGCTCCCAGTTTGGAATTGGAAGAAAGATATGATCAGGACTGGAGACTCTAAACAATGACCAAAGAAAATCTACCATGAATACCAAAATGATATGGTCAGTTCATTTTCAAAAGTACCCGTAACTAAATAAATAAAATCAAAACTATTAAAATATATATATATATATAATTTAAAAGAAAAAGAAAAAGCCACCTGTATACATGAACAGGCACATACACCTACACGCAAACTACTCTTTATTGAATCTCATGCCACAGTGAAGGGATAAATGAATTTTCATAAGAGTTCAACGCACTTATTTTGTGCCTGCCGTTGCCACGTCTGGTTCATTTCCAGAGGGTGACCAAGTAAAGATCTGGGGGCTCTGGAATGCAGCTAGGAGCTTCTTTCCACAGAAGCTATAGCTCTAGCAAAACTACCGTGAAACTCGAAGGGATACTCCCCAAAAACAAGCAACTGGGCCCAGTAGCTGCTTTTAAAAAGTAATTGCATTTTAAAGCAGTTTAAAACTCACAAGAATGAGATACTCAAGTCATAATCATACTGACCCTCTTATCTCAACAGCAGCTAAGACAGCGAGGTCAACTTTGTAAGACACAACTGGGCTTACTTTGTCAAAGAGATTGGAGCTGAAAAAGAGAAATACATATTTAGGCCTGAACGGAGCATGCTCATCATCAAAGACATACAGAGGCAAGTGCAGCGAAACTAAAAATGAACGAATTAAAAGCGACAAAGGACAAACTTTCTAAAATAACTTTCATTAGCACTTCATTCCAAGAAGATGACCAAATTTTACTTCTTTACTTTTGTTTTACAAGCATGAAACTAACAAATTTTTCTTATGATAGAAATGCTGATTCTAAAAACAGTATAATGAAAAACATTTTCTACAAAGATATTCATCACAGTTTGAAAAAAAAATTAGAGGCAGGGGCACCTGGGTGGGTCAGTGGCTTAAGCGTCCGACTCGATTTCACCTCAGGTCATGATCTCATGGTCATGAGGTCAAGCCCCAGGTTGGGCTCTGTGCTGAGCACGTTGTCTGCTTGACAGTCTCTCTCTCTTCCTCTCTCTCTGACCCCCTCCTGCTCATCTGCTCGCTACCTCTCTCAAAATAAATAAAGTCTTAAAAAAAAAATTAGAGGCAACTTAAATGTCCACCGATAAGGAAATGGTTAAACATACAGAGATGTGTTCAGGTAAAAAAAAGAATTTTATTCTGTAAAAGAAATTGATATAATAAACAACAAAATGTTCACAAGAGTATGGGTAATTATTACTTTCTGTATGTTTCTAGATTTTCCATATTTTAAGCATTTACTACGTTAATATTTATACAGAACAATGAATATTGTTTTATTTTAAAAAATGGTATAATCATGGGGCAGTCTGAGTGGCTCAGCGGTTTGGCACCACCTACAGCCCAGGGCGTGGTCCTGGGGACCCGGGATCGAGTCCCACGTCGGGCTCCCTGCATGGAGCCTGCTTCTCCCTCTGCCTCTCTCTCTACCTGTGTCTTTCATGAATAAATAAAATATTTAAAAAATAAAAAAATAAAAAATGGTATAATAAAATACCGAAATTTTAGCCTATTCTCTTCCATAACATTCAGATTATATTACATTGTATGTTTATGAACAAACAGTATTTCCTCAATAGTTACTACAAGCCAAGAAAAGTTGTTTTCAAACCTTTGGATTTGTAAGTCGAATTTCACAGAAGTATCCATCTCTGATTGCTGGTGCACACTGAAACGAAGCCCAGCTAGGAGCTGCAGGGGGAGGAAGAAATAGTGATGTTCATTAAAACAATGTCAAATCAGTGAAATCTAAATTCCATGTTCAAATTAAAAAAAAATATTTGTTCCAAAATCGGGTTTTTTTTGAGTTTGTAATGAAACTGAAAGCACTCCAACAAAGAATTAAATCCAATCTTCTATTGCATCTATAAGATATGTGGGCCAATCCATAAAGAGGCCTATTTAACAATTATTAACAGATTGTAATTTTACCTCCCCATAACACCCCATATTAATTTTATTTAAAAAATGCCAAAGTAAATATTTTTTGATTTAGTGAAAAGTACAGCAATTCTGCAGACTGATTTGGTGACAGGAACTTAACAACTTAATGGAGCAGGAAGGAATAAGTGATTGGGTTTAAAGAGCGAGAGAACCTGGCTACACAAGGCAGGAGAGGAAGGGCTACCACCCGAATCTCTCCACGCCCATCACAACTCTTCTGACCACAACCATCCTAACTCCAGCAGGGGAGAACTGTTCTTAAAGGAAATCACTGAACTAACAGGGTAAGAGAAGGCAGGGCTTCTGGAGGTCATTTAGGATACAGGATACTTGTCCTTAGTTTAACCCATGTTCCCAAACCCTTTGGCAAGTTGAAGACCGTGTAATAGCACAAGCCATCGCTGTATCATCTTAGTCAAAACCAAACAAATTCTGCGAATCATCACATTCTAAACCAAAACCAACTTAACAAAGACATGTTCTGAAGTATTTATAAAAATAATTTCTCAAAAAAAAAAAAATTAAAAAAAAATAAAATAAATAAAAATAATTTCTCGGACAAACCTATAGAAAAATATGCGTTTTTTTTTCTTTAAAAGAAAAATAAAATCCATTTAGTCTAAATGTCTTACTTGAGTTCCAGCCTTCATTGGGTTTCCAAGGTCACATACGACCTGGCGGGTTTGGTTTTCCGTCTTAAATGCACAGGAAAGTCTCGCTAAAGCCTTTGATAGACCAAAAAAAAAAGAAGACAAAACAAATAAACGAAAGATTGAAAGGAAAATAAATTAATGACCAAAAAAAAAAAAAAAGAAGTCACACACTATAAAATTCCTAGATAATAAATATCATGCAACTTTATAGTTCAGTTTCTTGTTTTATAACTTCATCCATCTATTAGGGTAAATGGGGGGCAGGTTTGAGAGAAGCCTGAACTGTGTACAACGCCACATATGAGGATATTTCTGAGAGATTCCTAGGGGATTTAGATAAATAACCTTATTACCCCTAACAAATTATTTGATGGAGAGGCACAGGCACTTTATCTATCTGACCTCATTTCAGGCACTTAGCTGGCAATTCTAAAAATGTCCTCTCAATGCATTATGCAAAGTATTAGGCTTGAGAGGAATTATGCAAGACAGCCACTGCTGCCCAGCATTCAGCCTTGAGGAGACCGGCCAAGCCCGTCCTCTGCTAAACAGCGGGCTGACTCATTAGGGCTGACTCATTAACGTTAACGAGGCCCATGAGTGCATTTCGATTTTTAAAGAGGCAGCCTGCTTACTTCGCTATTGCGGACGACCCCGATGAAATCAGCCTGCGGGGGGATGGACACGAGGAGCTCAGCTTCGTAGGCACCTTCTCCTTGATTCTGGGCCTTGACAATCAGGGTCAGAGGATTGTCGTCCCCGATGTAGATCTTCTTTTGATCACTACGAGTGAACACGAATCGAGACAATGAAAGAGGGCTGCGCGGGGAGGGCACGGTTGTTCAAAGAAACGAGAGAAATGCACAGACAGCACTGACATGTTCAAGATATTTTAGGACCATTTCGCAGCTCAACAGAAAACTGGAAACAGCACGCTGGGTGCAAATCCAATGCTCCTCTCGGTAACAGAAAGCTCTCACGCCACTAATAGAGCACCCCCAGTCATAGCTATTACTGAAGTGATTTTGTATCTCTTGATAGGTGCTGATTAATTCTCTCATTTTTTTTTAAAAGCTGAACTAATCCCTCCCATGATTCTCACAATGGTCATGGAGATTTATATATCATAAAATACTAATCGGATTCCTGTAGTTCACAAGGTATCTACAATGAAATAGGCCTTTAAGAGGATACTACATTTACTATGTTAACACTACTCATTCCGCATGGAAATGGATCTGTCCACCCAGGCAACTAGTGAAAACAGCGTTTATTTTTCTAAAGTCCAACACTGATAGTTTTACTACTACAGACGTCATGAATCATCCTCCAATAGAACTAGTTCACATTAAAATATACTATTGCTTCGCATAGAAGAGTGTGTTCCTCCATTTAAATCTGCTGGAGTGTTTACTGCTTGGAGTAAGGCTTACCTATCTACGGAAACCTCCAATTTGGGTTTGCAGATGTTGTCCTCACCGCAGTCAAGCAGAATATGGGCCTAAAAAAAAAAAAAAAAAAAGAAGGGCATTTGTTTACATCCCTGAATATAAAAAGTATCATGGCTCTTTAAAAATAATTTATTTTAAAGAAAGTGTGAGCACGTGTGGGTTCGTGGCGGGGGGAAGGGAGGGAGGGACAGAATACTCCAGCAGACTCCCCACTAGGCACAAAGCCCAACGCAGGGCTCCATCCCAGAACCCTGTGATCATGACCTGAACCAAAATCGGGAGTCAGGCGCTCAACTAACTGAACCACCCAGGAGCCCCATGGCTGCTTACTTTTGAACAGGCCAGTGCAGCTAGTCAAGAATGGATAAATAAGATGTGTTTTATGTATACAATGGAATATTCCTCAGCCATTAGAAACGACAAATACCCACCATTTGCTTTGACGTGGATGGACCTGGAGGGTATTATGCTGAGTGAAATAAGTCAATCGGAGAAGGACAAACATTATATGGTCTCATTCATTTGGGGAATATAAAAAATAGTGAAAGGGAATAAAGGGGAAAGGAGAAAAAAATAAGTGGGAAATATCAGAAAGGGAGACAGAGCATGAGAGACTCCTAACTCTGGGAAACAAACTAGGGGTGGTGGAAGGGGAGGTGGGCAGGGGGTAGGGGTGACTGGGTGACGGGCACTGAGGGGGGCACTTGATGGGGTAAGCACTGGGTGTTATTCTGTATGTTGACAAATTGAACACCAATAAAAAATAAATTTATTTTAAAAAAAAGAATGTAAAAGAAGAAAAACATTCATAGGCTATAATGCAATTAGTTGGAACCTTTTAGTTCTATCTCAAATTAAGGTGTCATGATTTTAGAATGAAGTGCCCTATAGATGGGAAACAAAGTCAAAAAATGAGGGTTCAAAAGAAAAAAGAAGAGAAGTGAGGAGTCAGCCTGAACCTGCTGCTGCTAAGTTGTGTGATCTTGGGCCAAACAAATTTCCCTTTGAGAATTTCCTGTTACATACGATCCCTCTGCCAACATCATGGAAATATAGCTGCAGAGCATAAAAGAATAAGGAGCAACGGGTACCTGGCAGCAATTGTGCAGGAGGACCAAAGGGAATGGAAACAGCGTGAGCCCGGCATATGCAAGGCCATGAGGAAGGCGATGAAGGAAAAGGGACGAGAAGCACTGCAGTCAACCACCCCAGGGCAGGGGAAATAGGCAAAAACCTGAGTTTTCTCCCTTTAGATCTGGAGGCTGGGGCAGCATGGAAAACCCAAAAGAGAAATAGTGGGAAGTAGCAGAAGATGTTGGGCGGAATGTTAGAGAAAGAATCTAAAAATTTTCTAAAGAAGAAAGAAAAAGGGATGCCTGGGGAGCTCAGCAGTTGAGCATCTCCCTTTGGCTCAGGTCATGACCCCAGGGTCCCAGGATCAAGTCCCACGTCGGGCTCCCTGCACGGAGCCTGCTTCTCCCTCTGCCTGTGTCTCTGCCTCTCTTTCTGGGTCTCTCATGAATAAATAAATAAATAAAATCTTTATTTAAAAAAAAAAAAAGAAGAAAGAAAAAGAAAAGATGAGGCCATTCTTGGTTTGTCTATTGTTAATATTCAAAAAGCTTCAAGGCCAGGGGCAGACAAAAAGAGAGAACATGATTTAAAGGGGGAAAATAAAGAAAGGTTTAATTTACTCTTCCAAATCACAAGGTATATGCAGCTACACTGAATAAAATTACAGGATACAGATCTTAAATGTCAATTTAATTAGAATGAAATGACGATATACACGAATCGGTTAAATAACACAGATTAAGCAGCTGCGTATGTGTACGCACACAGCATTCTCTACAATTAAAATGTAAATCAGAGAAAACATAGATATAAAGCTTGTTCATCAAAATACTAAAACACCAGGTAAATACACTGGCACTTTGTTCTCCTTCAACTATTTTACTGTTTCATGTGTGTGAAATACGACTCTCTCTTCCTCTGCATATAACTGAGTGGCTTCAAATAACTCTAACGTGAAAATTCGGATTCCCTCCCCGCGGACGTCTTTGACTGGAAACCGAACATTGTAAAAGCAATCCCTGATGATACGTAAAAAGATGAACTGTAAGACTTTCAAAAATTAAAACATAAAAGCAGAAGTGGGAGGTAGTAGAGTACCTGTCGACTGATGTTGGCGGGAGTGAACTGGTTAAGAATGGGTTGCAAGCCTGTCGCATCAGCAGCCGTTCTGTAATCCAACCGGTACTCCATAAAAACAGTAATCGGGGTGAGTTTGTCTCTGAACTCAGATTCATCCTAAAAAACAGAAAAGCTTCCCATCAACGAGGACCTCAATCTATGACATCAAACCACCCAGAGAAATCTGTGAGCGCACCACACAAAGCCAGCCGCGTTCCGGCCTGGCCCAATTCTACTGAAACCCTGAAACGCTGTACTCATGTAAGAGTAAGAAAAGCATCCGGAAACGCTTGTTTCTCATTGAGAACCCTTAATCCATTTTGGTTTATAATAAAATACTTGATTCATACAAAAGTACACAAGGCATGTCAATAAGACAGGCACGCCGCGCTCAAAATAACTAGTACATTCCCAATAATGCTTAAGCTCCCCGTGTTCCCTTCTCGTCTCTTGTCCTGACCTTCCTTCTCAGGTAATCACCGTCCTAAATTTTAAGTACATCAGTGTCGTGTTTGTTTTCGGTAGTTTTACTACATCCTATATTTTTCCTTAAACAATATATTTTTCAGTTTGCTCTTCCTTTTCCGTGTCCTTCAGAGTGAGGTCATATGTATTCTTCTGTGATTTGCTTTCCGGTCAACACTCTTGTTAAGATCTGTCTGTGACGTTGCAAGCAACTGATGTTTTTACTGTGGAGAAATATTTCATTATATATTGAACCCACAATGTTTTTATTTATCCGTTCTCCTGTCAAAGGTTATTTGGCTTGCTTGGGGATTGATAGTTGTTTTTACTATTATAAAAAAATAAGAGAGAGATTATTCTACATACTGGTAAATAGCTTTCTGAGGTCTGGACGTACACAACGTACACTGCCACCAGCAATGTGGAAGAACTCCATTGATTCACATCTTGACCAACCAACAGGTATTGGCGAGCTTTGTTTGAATGTAAGAGGATGGTGTTTGTTCACAGTTACAACTTGAAGCTTGTTTTAAACATTTTTTAGAATTTAAATTCAATTAATTTAACATTAGTGTATTATTAGTTTCAGAGGTAGAGTTCGAGGACTCATCAGTCTTAAATAACCCAGCGCTCATCACATCACAACCCCTCCTTAATGTTCACCACGCAGTTACCCCATCCCCCCACCCCACTGTAGGGCCAGGAACCCACATTTGATTCCTGTGATTAAGAGTTTCTTATGGTTTGTCTCCCTCTCTGATTTCATTATGTTTTATTTTTTTCTCCCTTCCCCTATGGTCCTGTTTTCTCAAATTCCACATATGAGTGAGATCATATGATAACTGTCTTTCTCTGATGGGACTTATTTCAATTATCATGATACCATTTAGTTCCATCCGTGTCGTTGTAAATGGTAAGATTTCATTTTTTTGCTGGCTGAGTAGTAGTCCATGGTATAACACATCTCCTTTACCCATTCATCTGTATGTCGATGGACACTGAGGTTCCTTCCACAGTGTGGCCATTATGGACACTGCCACTGTGAACAACCGGGTATAGGTATCCCAGCGTTTCACTGCATCTGTATCTTTGGGGTAAATCCCCAGCAGTGCATTGCTGGGTTGTAGGACAGATCTATTTTTAACTCTTTGAGGAGGCTCCACACAGTTTTCCAGAGTGCAGTTCACATTCCCACCAAGAGTGCAGAAGGTTCCCCTTTCTCCGCATCCTCTCCAATATTTGTGGTTTCCCATCTTGTTAATTTTCCGCATTCTCACTGGTGTGAGGTGGGATCTCATGGTGGTCTTGATCTGTATCTCCCTGATGGCCAGTGATGCGGAGCATGTTCTCATGTGCTTGCTGGCCATGTGTAGGTCTTCTCTGGAGAAATGCCTGTTCATGTCCTCTGCTCATTTCATGGCTGAATTGTTTGTTTCTTGGGTGTTGAGTTTAATAAGTTCTTTATAGATCTTGGACACTAGCCCTTTATCTATCTGATGGGTCATCTGCAAATATCACCTCCCATTCTGTAGGTTGTCTTTTAGTTTTGTTGACTATTTATTTTGCTGTGCAGAAGCTTTGTATCTTAAGTCCCAGTAGTTCATTTTTGCCTTTGTTTCCCTTGCCTTTGGAGATCTGTCTAGGAAGAGGTCTTCCTAGACCTACAGCTAAGGTCACAGAGGTTGTTACCTGTGTTCTCCTCTAGGATTTTGATGGATTCCTGTCTCATATTTAGGTCTTTCATTCATTTTGAGTCTATTTTTGTGTATGGAGTGAGGAAACAGTCCAGTTTCATTTTACATGGGGCTGTTCCATTTTCCCAACACCACTTGTTGAAGAGACTTTTTTCCATTGGAAAAAGTCTTTCCTGCTTTGTTGAAGATGAGTTGACCATAGAGTTGTGAATCCATTTCTGGGTTTTCTATTCTGTTCCATTGATCTACGTGTCTGTTTTTGTGCCAGTGCCACACTGTCTTGATGATCACAGCTTTGTAATAAAGCCTGAAGTCTGGAATTATGATGCCCCTAGCTTTGGTTTTCTTTTTCAACATTCCTTTGGTTGTTGGTTCCTCCAACAACCAGGGTCTTTTCTGGTTCATACAAATTTTAGGATTTTTTTGTTCCAGCTCTGTGAAATGAGTTAATGGTATTTTGACAGGGCTTGCGTTGAATGTGTAGATTGCTCTGGGTAGCATTGACATCTTAACAATATTTATTCTTCCAATCGGTGATCATGGAACGTTTTTCCATCTCTTCATGTCTTCCTTAATGTCTCTCATAAGTGTTGTATAGTTTTCTGAGTACAGATCCTTTGCCTCTTTGGTTAGCTTTATTCCTAGGTATCTTATGCTTTTGGGTGCAGTTGTAAGTGGGATTAACTCCTTAATTACTTTCTTCAGTCTCATTGTTAGTGTATAGAAATGCCACTGGTTTCTGGGCATTGATTTTGTATCCTGTCACTTTGCTGAATTCTTGTATGGTTCTAGTAATTTGGGGGTGGAGTCTTTTGGATTTAAAACATATACAGGATCATTTCATCTGTGAAGAGTGAGTGTTTGACTACTACTTTGCAAACTGGGATGCTTTTTTGTTGTTGTTGTTGTTGTTGTTGTCTGTCTGATTGCTGAGGCTAGGACTTCTAGGACTGGGCTGAACAGCAGCAGTGAGATGAGAGTGGACATCCCTACCGTGTTCCTGACCTGTTCCTGATATTCACTGTGGGCTTTTCACTTTCATGGCTTTTATCATATTGAGGTATGTTTGCTCTACACTATGAAGAGTTTTAATCAAGAATGGCTGCTGTATTTTGTCAAGTGTCATTTTTCTGCTTTTATTGAGAGGATCATCCAGTTCTTGTCCTTTCTTTTCTTAATGTCCGTGTATCACATTTATTGATTTGCAGATGTTGAACCACCCTTGCAGCCCAGGAATAAATCCCACTTGGTTGTGGTGAAGAATAATCCATTTAATGTACTCTTAGATCCTACTGGTTAGTATCTTTTTTTTTTTTTGATTTTATTTATTTATTCATGAGAGACACAGAGAGAGAGAAAGAGAGAGAGGCAGAGACACAGGCAAAGGGAGAAGCAGGCTCCACGAAGGGAGCCCAACATGGGACTTGATCCTGGGTCTCCAGGATCATGCCCTGGGCCAAAGGCGGTGCTAAACCGCTGAGCCACCAGGGCTGCCCCTGGTTAGTATCTTGATGAAAATTTTGGCATCCGTGTTCATCAGGGATATCGGTCTGTAATTCTTCCTTTTGGTGAGGTCTTTGGTTAGGGGATCAAAGTAATGCTGGCCTCATAGAAAAGAGTTTGGAAGTTTTCCTTCCATTTCTATTTTTTGAAATAGCTTCAGAAGAAAAGGTATTAATTCTTCCTTAAATGTTTGGCAGAATTCCCCTGGAAAACCGTCTGACCTTGGACTCTTGTTTGCTGGTAGATTTTTTATTATTACTACAATTTTCTTACTGGTTATGGCTCTGTTCAGGTTTTCTATCTTCCTGCTTCAGTTTTGGTGGTTTATACATCTCTAGGAATGCATCTATTTCTTCCAGATTACCTAATTTGTTCGCTATGTTGCTCAGAATATGTTCTTACAACAGTTTGGGAAGTTTGGCCAGGGGTTTAATCCATCTTACTAATTCTTTCAAAAAACCAGCTCCTAGTTTCATTCATCTGTTCTACTTTTCTTTTGGTTTCTATTTCATTGATTTCTGCTCTCATCTTTATTACTTCTCTCTCCTGCTGGGTTTAGGCTTTATTGACTGTTCTTTTTCCAGTTTCTTTAGTATAAGGTTAGGTCATGTATTTGAGATCTTTCTTTTCTCTTGACAAAGGCTTATATTGCTACATCCTTGCCTCTTAGGACCACCTCTGCTGCATCACAAAGGTTTTGAATAGTTTTGTTTTCATTATGTTTTTTTTTAAATTATTCTTTAATTTCCTGGTTGACCCATTCATTCTTTAGTAGGATGCTCTTTAACCTCCATGTATTTGAGTTCATTCCAAACTTCCTCTTGCAGTTGAGTTCCAGTTTCAAAGCATCGTGGTCTGAAAATATTCAGGGAACGATACCAATCTTTTGGTCCTGGGTGAGACCTGATCTGTGACCCAGTACATGATCTATTCTGGAGAAAGTTCCACATGCACTTGAGAGGAATGTGCATTCTGCTGATTTAGGATGGAATGCTCTGAGTTTATCTGTGAAGTCCATCTGGTGCAGTGTGTCATTGAAAGCCCCCTGTTTCCTTGTTGTTCTGCTCAGATGATCTGTCCACTGCAGTGAGTGGGGTGTTAAAGTCCCTTACTATTGCTGTATTATTATCAGCGTGTTTAATTTTGTTACTAATTGGGTTATATAATTGGCGGCTCCCATGTCAGGTGCATAAATATTTACAATTGTTAGACCTTGTTCGATAGACCCTTCAATTATGACATAGTGTCCTTCCTCATCTCTTAGTAGAGTCTCTGGTTTAAAATCTAATTTGTCTGATAGAACCACTGCCACCTCAGCTTTCTCTCGATGTCCATTAGCATGATAAATGGTTTTCCACTCTACTTTAAATCTGGAGGTGTCTTTGGGTCTAAAATCAGTCTCTTGCAGACAGCATTATCGATGGATGTGGTGTTTTTATCCAATCTGATACGCTGTCTCTTTTGATTGGAGCATTTAGGCCATTTATATTCAGAGTAACCATGGAAAGATACAAATTTAGTGCCATCACATTACCTGTAAAGTCACTTTCTGTATGTTGCTCTATTCCTTTCGGGTCTGTTACTTTTGGGCTTTCTGTTCACTAAAGGATCCCTTTTAATATTTTTTGCAGAACTGGTTTAGTGATCACAAGTTCTTGTAGTTTTGTTTGTCCTGGAAGCTTTTTATCTCTCCTTCTATCTGGAATAAGAGCCTTGCTGGATAAAGTATTCTTGGGTGCATATTTTTCTCATGTAGCACCTGAATATATCAGGAGTGTTTCCTGGCCTACTCAATCTGAGTGGACAGGGCTGCTGCCAGTCTAATGTTTTTACCCTTTTACGTTACGGGCCTCTTTTTCCCCTGAGCTGCTTTCAAGATTTTCTCTTTGTCTCTGAGATTTGTAAGTTTCACTATTCTGTGTTGGTGCATTGTCCTATTTTTACTGATTTTTGAGGGGAATTCTCTGTGCCTCCTAGACTTGGATGCCTGTTTCCTTCCCCAGATTAGGGAAGTTCTCCAGTATAATCTGCCTCTCTCTCCCCTTACTCTTCTGGGATCCCAATTTTTTGTTTTATGGTATCACTTATCTCTCGAATTCTCCCCTTGTGATCCAGTAGTTGTTTATCTGTCTTTTTCTCAGCTTCTTTATTCTCCATCATTTTGTCTTCTAGATCATTATTCTCTCTTCTGCCTCATTTATCCTAACAGCTAGATTATATATTATTGCATCTCAATAATAGCCTTTTGATTTCAACTTAGATTTTAGTTCATTTCTCCAGAAAAGGATTCTCTAGTTCTGCTTTTTTCAAGCCCAGCTATATCTTATAACTGTTATTCTGAACTCTAGTTCCTACTCTTACTTATGTCCATACTGACTAGGTCCCTGGCAGTCAGTACTGCCTCTTGCTGTCTTTTCTGAGGTTAAGTTTTCCTATCTTGTCATTCTGTTCAAAGAACAGGTGAATGAGAACAAAATACTAAAATGGCAACAAAGACCCTAGAGAAATATACACTAAACAAATGAGAAAAGACCTGAAATCAAAAATAAATGAATAAATAAATAAATATTTTTTTTAAAAAAAAGAGAAAGAGAAAATATAGATAGGGGAATGGAACAGAGCAATACACTGGATCCTGTGGTTATTTTGGTCTATTTGTTAGAAAACTAGATCCCAAAACTGTAAGGAAAGGAAAACTTAATATACGTATGAAAGTAAAATCAAATACAATGAAAGGATAGAATGTAAGTGTAAAAATGAAAATTAAAAAAGACTTAAAAAAGAGTTAGTAAAATAAGAAATTGGTTGTAAAGGAAAGAGAAAAAAAAAAGAAATTGAAAGTCTACAGAATCATGAGAGTAAAACCCATGGCTTTTACATACAATCTTCCCCTAGGGCTGGAGCTTTGCAGTTCTGTGGAATCAGTACACTGAGGCTTAGCCAGATGCCCTTGGTGATCTCCTGGGGAGGGGCCTGCTGCGCTGGTTCTCAGACGTCTTTGCCCTGGGGCAGAACTGCACCAACTTTGCCAGGAGGCTCGGCTAAGTAAGAGGCCCCAGATTGCTCTAGGTGGCTTTAGAGGATGAGAGTGAAAATGGCGGCCTCCCAATCTGCAGCCCCAGGAGCCCCAACTCGAGCCCCAACTCCTCAGTGCGTCCTCAGGGAAAAGCAGTCAATCACTCCTGTCTCCTTGGTCTCCCTCTGCACTCCATGCTCACCCAGCCTGTGACCGAGCATTTCTGTCTCGGGTCTCCAAACCCTACGGACTCCTGCAGCCTGCACCTGTGCTGTTCCTCTCTGGGGAGAAATGGGCCTCACCAAGGTTCTATGCTTTCTGGGCCTCAGCTCAGAGAGCGGTCGCCTGCCTGTGCTTCAGTTCATGGCTCATGGCCACACTGAGCTGAGGGCCCCCTCCTGGGCTCGCTGATTGCAGCTGCCTTCCCCGCTCCAATGCCTGGGAACTCTGCTGCCCCCAGGCACCCCTGTTCTTTCTGTGACCCCAGCGATCCCGACACCACACTGTCCCACCTAATATCCCACCCCACTTCGCCACCTGGGCAACTCAGGCAGGAATGTCCCTCATAGAGCAGACTTCTGAAAGTTCTGGTTTTGTGCTCCGCTGCTCTACCACTTTCTAGGAGCTGGCTTATACAGGCTCCCTCCCCCTGCAGTTTATCTTCCCATATATCACCTCAGATTCCCTTCTCTGCATCTCTGCTGTGCATAAAGTGGTCATATGACTATTCTTCTCTTGCATCTCCCACTAAGTTCACAGGTGTTCAAAATGACTTGACAGCTACCTAGCTGAATTCCTGGGACCAGACAAAACCAAGGTCTCCTACTCCTCTGCCATCTTGGAAAACTACCAACTTGAAGCTTGCTGAAATCATGAAGAGTGATTTAATTCAAACTAATCAAAAGCTTTTCCTTTATTTAAGACGTTCCTGTTTTTTTCTTCAGTGTATTCATGTGTTAAGTCATATTTCTATATTTTTAAAGTTAACCCACCCTAGAACAAACTGAAATTGGTCTACTTATTTTATCTTTTGTTTATGAACTCTTAAGATTTAGTTTGCCTATATTTGATTTACTAATTTTACATCTATGTCTTTCTGAAAGACTGGCATGAAATTCCACTTAGACTATCCTCCACCAGTCTGGGTATCAATTACACTGGCTTCATAGGAACAGTATTAAGTTGGACACATTTTCTATTCTTCTATTGCTTCCAAGAGCTTAATATTGGAATATCTCATTCTTCATAGTTTGGTAGATATCACCTATAACACCCCCTGGGACTTATGTTTCCTTTGTGTAAAGATTCTTAACTGTCAACTTTATTTTAAAATGGTTTATACGGTTAAATGGCTTATTCACATTTTCTATTTCTTCTTATGGCAGTTGTGTTATGATTTTCTAAGAATATCCTTGCTTTGTTTAAGTTTTTCTACATCTTAGCACAAGGTTATTAGAATATTCTATTACTGTAATCTCTTCTTTATGTTGCTATGTCCCTTTCAATTCCTTATTTTGTGGAGTTAAATTTGTTTTGTTTTCCTTAAATTTTTTTTCTTGATCTTTCATTTAAGTTAAACAGCACTTAAGGTTATATATTTACTTTACTTTCTGCTTCTGTGATAGCCCACACATTTTAGTAAACAGAATTTTCATTGTGATTTATTTCTAAGTAAATTTCCATTATGATCTCTTTTTAGATCCATGTTATTTAAAATCACAATTCCTAATTCCCAATTTATCTTTTTGTTATTACCTTCCAAAAATTGCACCATGATCAAACAATGTATTTTCTAAGATTCCAACTTTTTGAAATTTGTTTACAATTCCTTTATGATCTATATATGGCCAATTTTTGTATTCTATACAGGTCTATCAAATTGAGGTTGTTATTTATGTTGTATTCTAAATCTTCACTGATGTTTCTGTATTTTCTTTAAAAAGGTTTATTCTCTCTTTAAACATCTTATAAAAATTCGTATTTTGCAACTGATAATTCAAACATCTAATGCCTCTGCAGGTTTAAAATTTGTTGTTTCTTCTAATGGCTTATTTCCTTGTGTGTTTAGTGCTATTTTTCCCTCATAATGCTTTTTTTTTTTTTAATGAATTCTTATTTCACTTAAGTTAACCAGTGGAAATCATGAGGGGCCCATACTAGATTATTCCATATAGGCATAGCATTTTGCTTTTGCTGGAGTTAGGAGACAACTTTTTCCTGGGGCCACTTTAGCCTCAAGCAAGTGTCTAGACCTAATGTAGCCATCAGGTCAGACCCCCCAGCTTGCAAAAGTCCCCGGGGGAGACCAAATCCCTGTGCTGAGATGGCAATTACTGCTCATCCTTTCCCCTGCTGCTCTGGCTCACATCTTTGTATACAACTCATAAGTCAAATTTTGCCAATGTAGTTTTTTAACTGATCACTTATTTTCTTGGGCCCTGGAGATTCCTTTTATGTCTTTAGAATCTAGCAATATTTAAGAAATATATTTGTTACAATTATTCAATAGCACCATTTTATTTTTTATTTTTTATTTTTTAAAAATTTTTTTTAATTTTTATTTATTTATGATAGTCACACAGAGAGAGAGAGAGGCAGAGACATAGGCAGAGGGAGAAGCAGGCTCCATGCCCCGGGAGCCCGACGTGGGATTCGATCCCGGGTCTCCAGGATCGCGCCCTGGGCCAAAGGCAGGGGCCAAACCGCTGTGCCACCCAGGGATCCCTAGCACCATTTTAGAACAGCCATTTGGAAAATCCAGTTTGCCAGGAACAAAAATCCATTACTCAGGCTTGATACTTTAAAAAGCCAGATTTCCTCAAGTGTATTCTTCTGTGTTTTCTTTGTGATTTGATACCAAAATATTTATACAAAGTGAAAATCACACAGATTTTTAAAAACATAGTAAAAAGTAAAAGATAATGAAGCAGAAAAGTATCTCTTACCCGCAGATATGCTACTAGTTCCTCACACTGCATCTGTCCTCCCCTTGAAATAGTCATGTTCTTAGAGTGACCTGGAGACCGGTTATGGAGAAACAGTGCTCGTCGAATTGCTCCTTTTTGCTTGAGTTTATCCAAAAGAAGCTCCACCTGGAAGTCTATGCAAACCAAAGGATATATAACAACCTTTGTGGACACCTATCTGTCCTAGACACCTAGAGTTTTCATGTAAACAGAGATGTTTATTGCTTAAGAAGTAATTTCCTTGCAATTCACTAAAAATGTCTATATAATGTAGTAAGACTACAACATATGAATTATGGATAAATATTTAAGAATAATCAACGATCCCCAAAGTAATGCCATATATTAAGGCAGATAATAGAGAATATAGTAGTAAAATAACTACCAGATAAAAGGGAAATTTTTTCTTTTAAGCTGAGAGGAGGAAGTTTGGGGCATGAAGTATACATGAATTATGACTTCCACGGTTAATCTGAGTAGCAGCAATTTCTCGCTAATATGCACCCATGCCATTTTATTAAACACAAGGATGAATAAACAGCTTGCATCACCTGCAACTACTACTTCTCATGAAGCAAAGTTGACTGGGTCAAGAACAATCTTAAAAGGAATGTGCAACCCACAGGCTGACGCACATCTGTTAGGGTGAGTTCCTTCCAAGACTCAGTTCTTCTCTAAGTAGTTTCTTCCGAGTGGGTAAGAGTGCAGACCTTAAAACCAAGTTTCTCTAAATGTTGGACTTCACGTCAACGTGGGTGAGAATGCAGGGTGATTTTGCTTCCAGCTGTAGTCCACGCCCCCACTCTGCCCTCCTTGTGTTTCTCAAACACACTAAGCATACGCCTGCCTCAGGCCCCCTGAACTTGCCATTTCCTCTGTGCAAAATACCCCTCCAGACATCCCCTCGCTCCTTCATCTCCTTCACGTCTTTCCTGAAAAGTCATCTTCCAGTGACACCTTGCCTTGCTCCTCTCTCTGATATTCCACGCACAAACACTTACCCAACAAGACGCAGTCCTCTTCCCCTGCTCTACCGTTACCTCTCAGCACTTGTCACAGACATAATGACAAATCTTGGCAACAGTCACTTAGCTCTCCCACCCTGCTCTCTGGACCACATAAACCGGGTTTTGGAAAGGAGGAGTCAAGTCAGGAGTTTGCCAAGTGGTTTAAATTTAGTGGCCCAAACGTCTTCCACTGTGTCTAGAGCACCCCTCCCTACTCCTGAGATTACTGGGGACTTCTCCAAGGAAGAAAATACCAACTCTTCAGTAGGGCATCTATTTATAAACAATGATACTCATTTACCCTAGAGTTCATTTATCTCTCATTGTAATTGTTTAACGTTCTGAAGGCCGCATTTACCATTCAGTGGGCTGTTCTGTTCACATTGTCAGTAAATATGTATTGTATCTGAATTAACTTAAGAGTCAACAAGGTAATATGCTGCAATGTTAAGTGTCTTTAAGCACAAATATCAAAATAAAAAACAACAATAACAACTATTTGTTGTATTCAACTATTTGTTGTATTCAACTATTTGTTGTATACTGAATATTTGAGTATTCAGGTATCTTAAAACACTTTGAGTGCTATATATGCAGAATCATTATATGATTTTTCCACAGAATACTTACTAAGTTTCGTGGGAAGTGCTCCTTTGCCATCTGCCTTTAAACAGAACTTGACATTAAAACTGTAGGAAAATAAAAATATATTAACAAATCCTATAACCCAGTTTAGACAAAGTTTTGAATATCACCCCTAAATCTCACATTTCTAATACATAGTTTACATAGTGAAGCCTTCTATATCTCTCATGTCTTAATATTATTCATGAAATATGAAACTACAATGAATAAACCTAACTCATGCTTCAGTAATTTAAGCACATTTCCTTTCATGGTAACTTGATGGTAAAAAAAAAAAAAAAAAAATTTTCTAACCTCTTCTCATGTTTAGAGAACCTACTGATAAATCTCAAGGAGGAAAAGGGCAGACCAGGTTCAAAATAACATCTCATTGGGACGTCTGGGTGGCTCAGTGGTTGAGCATCTGCCTTGGGCTCAGGGCGTGACCCCGGGGTCCTGGGATGGAGTCCCACATCGGGATCCCTGCATGGAGCCTGCTTCTCCCTCTGCCTATGTCTCTGCCTCGCTCTGTTGTCTCTCATGAATAAATAAAATCTTTAATAACATCTCATTTACTAAAAAGCCCCATCAAAGCTTCCTTTAATTAGAAAGCTCCTCTACAAGAGTGTTTTTCACATTTTATTAATGGGTCATGAAATTAGTTTAATGGGTTGGGTTAGCCACTATCTTAAAAAATAAACCAAATAAATAAAATTGACTGAAGCATAGGATTTCATGGAACTTTTAATTACATACATGTTTTTACTGGCTCATGATGCAAAATGTATTTCATACTACGTGCCATAATCAAAAACATATGAAAGCTACTGCTCAGTGTCTTCGAAACCTTTGAATTATTAGAAAAATTTTAAATAATTATTAGCAACTTCACAAGGGTATGCAAAGTAAAGGGAAGAAAGACAGTAAAACGTAAAGCCAAAATCTGAAAACTTCCCTGCCAATCAATATAAATTAGGATAAAATGTTAGTAAGTTTTTAATGCAAGCCAATGAAAGAAATAAAATTGTGAAAAACGTTTTTAGTAACTATGTAATTCAACAACAAAATCAGGAAAAATATTTTTTCATTAGTTCCTCTGAAGTAAAATCTCCCCAGCTTCCAATCATTCCACCCTGCATTTGTCAGAAGATCCCTGATTTCTCCATGTAACCAGGAACATAAAGAACCATGTTCCGGGATCCCTGGGTGGCGCAGCGGTTTGGCGCCTGCCTTTGGCCCAGGGCGTGATCCTGGAGACCCGGGATCGAGTCCCACGTCGGGCTCCCGGTGCATGGAGCCTGCTTCTTCCCTCTGCCCATGTCTCTGCTTCTCTCTCTCTCTCTGTGACTATCATAAATAAATAAAAATTAAAAAAAAAAAAAAAGAACCATGTTCCCCAGAGTGAGGTACTCATGGCATTTTTAGTAATAAATGGGTCAAGATTTTTCTTAATCTTATCCTTATTTTGACATGTATGAGAAAGATGCTCGGTTTCTCTAGCTTATTTTAAAATGTTTTTAAGTAAAATATGAATCAATTTAAAGGAAAAAAAACTGTAGGGGCGCCTGAGTAGTTTTGGTCAGTTAAGTGTCCAACTCTTGATCTCAACTCAGGTCTTGATCTTAGGGTCGTGAGTTCAAGCCCCATGACGGGCTTACAAAAATAAATAAATAAATAAATAAAGAAGAGGAAGAAAAAAACTTTAAAAAATTATACATATAGGCAGGATGAAAATATACTAAAAATCATGTAATGTAGCAAAAAATAGCATGCAAATAATGGAGAATTGAGAAATACTGGGCTAGAAAAGAATTCAGACATTAAACTTACCAAAAACTTTATATTTTTCTTTAGAAATTAATAAAGGAATAATTAGAAGAATAAGTATATTATACTGGTAATATATTACTTATAATATATATTTAATATATATAATATTTTTCATACAGCTAGCTATTCACAGATACTAAATCTGGAAAAGATCATATCTTTTTTTAAAAGGTTTTATTTATTTATTTATGAGAGATACAGAGAGAGGCAGAGACACAGGCAGAGGGAGAAGCAGGCTCTCTGCAGGGAGCCCGATGCGGGTCTTGATCCCAGGACCCCGGGATCACTCCCTGAGCCCAAGGCTAAACCGCTGAGCCACCCAGGAGTCCCAACATCATATCTTTTAAAAATTAATATGTTCATAGGCCTGTTTAGAATTAAATATAAATGAGTTATCAGATCTTATGAGCTTTTTCTTCTTTTTGAATATATTCACTGAGCATGCATTATTTTTTAAAAATGAAGTTCATACTAGTTTGCAGCATATTTCAAGAGACTTCTACTTATCTACTTTGCAATAATATTTCCATAATCCAACCTACGAAAAGAGAGGACACTCACAAAAATTGTTTTAGTAATATGTCAGGTCTCCCCCACCCCGTTTCCAATTGTTCTCAAAATGACTGCAACAATAATCACAATAATAACTATTATTAGCCCAATGCCCTTACCAGGAAACTTTGAGCTCTGTCCCAGGGAGTGGGCAGGTTTTATTGTCTTGATTTAAAATGCTAGGGTATACTTCAAGGCCAGCATTGACGGTTATAACTGGTCTGGCTCTGGTGTAAAAAAAGAAAAGAAAAAAAGTTATTTGAAATGTTTGTTGACCTAAACACCTTAGGTTTACATTCACCGCATATGCAAGTGCAATGTCCACTAAAGCACTCTTTACCGTAGCAAAAATAAAAACCAGCTACACAGAGAGTGGCCCAGTACTCCTGTCTGCCGGGGCCTGTGGCTTAGCACTGGAAGTCCCATGACCTGGCAAATCCCTCAGTTCCAGGCAAAGCCGGACAACTGGCCACCGGATCTGCGGTCAGTCCGCCCGAGCAGGATGGCCCAACGCGTTGTGGGGCTCTCCGTGACGCAACACAATCCGGGAGAGGAGAGGAGCGACATACGTCCACCGTGGGGACGTCAGTTCATCTCTAAGATACATCCAACATGTAATTTTTATGAGAGAAAATATAAACCGCGATGTACAAAGGATGCACACCCCCACACATCTACTTTTTGAGTGCACGGACTGTTTCTGGTGGCGTATATACCCATAAACCAGTGACCGGCATGAGAAAAAGCATGTTGTTTTGTTTATGCCCTTTCTGTACTATTTGAGTATTTACAACACGCATGATTAATTCTTTGATGACCATTTTGAAAATCCAAAATAATAAATTAAAATAGTCTTTCAAAGTTCAGATGCACAGATTTAAACCCTTTATAACAAATATACTATTTTCTTCCCAGGATCAATCCTGGAATCTATTTGAACACGCAGGTGGTCTCGAGCTGACCAACACAAACTCCACTACACAGAACGAATGTTGGTTATCCTGGCACATATACACAGCCCATGGAAGTGTAACCTACTTGGGATTCCAGATGATAGCCTAAAGCATGAGGAATTGGTTAAATATAAATAATCGGGAACATGGATGAAGCTGAGAAATACAGGTATGTGGATTTATACATATTGCTCTAATAATAAAAATATGGATTTGGGGAGTCATTACATACTGCCCCTGTGGTCACAGAATGCTGGGGCATAAACACCAAGTTTATTTCTTGCCTCTTTAGAAGAGAATGTAAACTCATGTAAATTTTAAAGAGAGATTTAAAACAGGAGAATATATTGAACATAATTTAAAGAACCAAGAGGGAAAAATCTGAATGCTTTTCCAAATTAAAAAAAAAAAATCTCTCCATCTCTCTCCTTTGAGATTTCCCTGTCAATTCAGAATATTCCTATATTACAGGGTATAGAATCATGCTCACCTGTATAACACAGCTCTATCTACACCAAAAGCACCTACAATTAAGTCTTAAAAGAGAGGAGAAAAACATGTTAGTAATAATCAATAATGCTTTTTTAAATTCACACACCATTCTATGAAACTTTCAGTGCATGCAAGAAAGACTTAGACATAGTTTCAAAACTATTCTTCATTAAGTGGTTGTAAGATAATATCTATAAGGCAAAAACCTATGAAAACTCTAAATAAGAGGTCATCAAATGGCAAACACTCATCATAAAGCTAATCATTCATCTGGTAGACAAGTACCTTTTTAACGAAAACTTTATAAACATAAGCAACAATAAGGAAATGCATAGAACTCAAATACGTATGCCCCTCAAAGGAAGAAGTTTTATAGAGGTGCCTATGGATTTTACAGTCTCATTGTAAAATTCATTATAAATTTAAATTTCATTATAAATTTTTTTCACTTTGTTTCAAAAACAAAACAGAACCAAAAAAGCACATTACATATATGCACAATACTAAGAATGATAGCTGGCAGCATTCAAATGAACGATGCATTAATTTTTATATGTAGCTGGTACGACGGGTTTGCAATCAAGAAAAAAACGAAAGAAGAGCTCCATCTCGTAACATACCCAGGGTAAGTCTGAGGAAACCCTTTCTAAGCAGAAAAGTACATGAGAAATCATAAAGGGAAATCATAAAGATCCATAGATTGGGTTCCATAAAAATTAAGAACTCCTTTATGTGCAAAAAGCAAACATAACAAACAGAAATGTATATGTATATTTATATGTATAATATATATGTGTAAGGAGTTAGAATCTTCAATATTTAAGGCACTGCCACAAGTTTAAAGAAAAAAATAAGAAAAATAACATTCCAATAGAAATAAGCAAAAAAAAAAGTAAAAAGAAATTCACGAAATATATATATATAAAATTATATATATTATATATAAAAATGCTTTTATATACATATAAAATAAAAATGCTTACCCTCTCTGATTAAAACTATGAAGTAGAACAAAGTAACATTTTCCACCTATCATATAATTTCAAGTTATTTTAAAAGAAACAACAGATGACCCTCAGTATAGGCACAAATGTCTGGGTGATGATCACTCTGGTGAGTGCTTTAAAAAGTTGCAAAATCTTTTGGAAGTAGCGGGATTGTAACTTGACGATACATTTCAACAGACTTTTTAAAAAAGTGCCTATCTTTGACTCAGGATTCTAGAACTCTGTCCTAAGGAAATAATCAGAGGTATGCACTGGAATTACATGCAAGGATACAAATGCCCCAAAATAAAGTTAAATAAGACACAATATGGACATTTGATAGAAGGGGAAATATAAAACTCATGTTTAGAAGAATCATGAATAATACAGGGGAAGATTCTTGACTTTAAGTGAATAAAATATGCTATTATCGGTGCCTAAAGCATACTTCTATTTTGCTAAAAAAAAAATATTGTGTGAATGCATTGGAAAAATGACTGGAAGATATACTTTGTTGTATTTTCTAAAATTTCTTTTTTTTATTTTCTAAAATTTCTAAGACAACTATACTGCATTAATAACCAAAAAATCTCTTGAAATAACACTAACAGGTAAGAATCAACTTTCTGTCCTATTTCCCAAAGCATTTCAACACATTTGGATATTGGGCTCAAATGAGCGGTTTCAACAATAAACGTAACCCAAATCTTCCGCATTATATTTCGTTGAAAGAATGGACCTGTTCTGATCCAGATCCATCATAATGCGCCAAAGTATATAAGCGCTAGAAAAAGGCCTCCCTTCCTGTGCTGGTTCAAACCAACCGGCAACCACCTCGGACAAATCCCCTTCTTCGGTTTCTTTTCTCATCCGTCACAGGATGCAATAAGGAGCTGGGTTGGCCTAGAGTCCTCACCAGCCTTCCTGGGAGAATCACATGCGATAATGCATTTTTTTTTTTTTATTTAAATCACTATGATTCGTCAAGCCCGTGAAAATGCTAGACCATTGAAAACCAACAAAAAAGACACTTTAAAAAGTTAGAATGACTATTCAGCGTTTTGTTTCGAGCTCCTGAAACATTTTCCTCTGACAGCGCGTTACAGACTTCAGGACAAAAGGTGAAATGTAGAGGACGTGGGTCACACTGGAAATTCCCAACAAGTAGACTGGTCTTTGCTTCAGTGATAAGAGCTGGGCCTTCAGCACAGCAGGTATAAACAATACCTGAACTATGTCCCCGAAATGACTCATAACCTCCATCAGGAGAGCGGTAACTACAACTATGTGCTATCAGGCCTGGAAAACCTAAGAAACACTTATGTTTTCCTAGCAAAGCACCTGGATATCCATTTCTGTCTATGTCCGTGGCTCCTTTCATTGAGTAGCCGAAGCTGGGCGGCATGCTCCGAGCAGCCCACTTCCCTTCCAGGATTTGAGATGGAACTGCGTTCAAGCCTGTTAG
The DNA here is from genome assembly GCA_017311455.1 of Otocyon megalotis megalotis. Taxonomy (NCBI): domain Eukaryota; kingdom Metazoa; phylum Chordata; class Mammalia; order Carnivora; family Canidae; genus Otocyon; species Otocyon megalotis. The sequence goes on from JAEUCK010009488.1 coordinate 46,423, forward strand.
TCTTCCATTGAAAATATAAACAAGTCCCTTCTGATCTTCACCCCCATACGGTGCAGCAATCGCAATATCTGTGGGGGGAAGAAAAGGAGGAGAGGGGGGTTTGGAGAGAAATGAGGAGGAGAAGGGGAAGGAGGAGGAAAAGTAAGGGGGGGGAAGAACAGAGAGAAAGTGGTGTTAGCACTTATTATCTACACGGCAAAGGCCTAAATGCAGGGATCTTCTGCTTTCCAAAGGTCTCCCCCCTACACCCAGCCGCTGTTAGGTAAGACCTGCATTAGGACCTGTCCTTGCTGCCTGAAAGAAATCTGAAGAGGATCCGCTTTTACCAAGAAAAGCAGAATTAGCGCTCAGCATCTGTTTTTGCAAAAAATGAACCTGGTGGAGGCTGTGCGCACCCGGAAGGGCAAGAGTGGCGCCCACAGGCTCCGTCCCCTGGAACTGCACCCAGCATCTCAGCCCAAACCAGCACAGCACCGGTGCGTGAGCATCTGCGCTTATCTCAACTTATTTTGTGCAAGACGTGTCCCGAGGTATCACGAGAGCCTGAGAGTTGCTTCTTTACTTTACATCACTTCTGCTTATGAACGTTTTCTCTTTTCTTTTTTTTTTTTAATTTTTTATCTATTTATTTGAGAGAGAGAGAGAGAATGCATGTGCGAGGCAGAGGGGCCAGGGCGAGGGGGAAGCAGGCTCCCCGCGGAGCAGGGGGCCCGATGATGCGGGCTCCATCCCCCGGAGGATCCCCAGCTTACGACAGTTTTCACAGGAAGGCTCTATGTCCGGATAGCAGGGGGAAACCTATATTCGTACAGCCCGCTCACCGCAATAAATACTGGTTCAAAGCGTAGTAGCTTATTCTTTATTCAAAAGCAACAACCTAATCCAAGGAGATTCAAACTAAACTGTGTGGAGAGGACATGAACCTGGAAGGCAGACAGGTATTCTGGGTCTGACTCTGGGCAAATCACTTAACCTTTCTGGACACCTCAAAATGACTCATCCTTGAAGTGGAAAGACAGGGACGAGTCCCAAGATTCACCCAAGGTTCACTCCAGCTCTCAGAATTCTAGTTCATTTAGAGGTGCATGATTTTTTGTTTCTTGAAGCAGAAGCCAGCCTGGCTTGGAAACCTGAAAGTTATGACTTCATCTCGATCTTGCTCCACTTTGTATTAAAATGACACAAATAAGAAGTTTGAAATTCTTTAAAAAAAAAAAAAGTCAGCCATATTTTTGAAGTTTTCTCTTGAATTTATAGCTTTTTTTATATCCTAAGGGGTGCCCCTATGTATTATCGATTATCTGAAAACCCAATAGTCCAGCTCTCTACTCTGATCTCCAGCGGGTTTTGTAACAGGTATTTCTTCTAAAAAGTCTTGATAAGTGTGCCTCTCCTGCTCTGTCTCTCATGAATAAATAAGTAAAATCTTTAAAAAATAAAATAAAAATAAACTGTTAGGGACGGCCGAGGTGGCTCAGCGGTTGAGCGCCTGCCTTTGGCCCAGGGCGTGATCCTGGAGTCCTGGGATCGAGTCCCATGTCGGGCTCCCTGCATGGAGCCTGCTTCTCCCTCTGCCTGTGTCTCTGACTCTCTCTCTCTCTCTCTCAAATAAAAATCTTTAAAAAAAATAAAAATAAAAATAAGTTGTTAAATAGGGCTATTATAAAACAATGAGCTCATATTTTTTACTTGCCCCCCAGAAGGGAAGTTATGGCCTCCTCCTGAATTTCTTAGATGCCACAACAAAGTCAGGGCTTTAAAAGTAGGAACGACAAATCGACAAATCAACAAATCCAAATCGGCAAATCGTACCTGTAAGGGATGCAATTAGGGTCACATGGCCTCCACGGGGTGCCTGGGTGCATTTTTTTACATTTGCATCCAAATGGGACAGTAGAGGGTGCTGCTGCTACACAGGATGGAGAGAAAAATCCCCACCTGACCCCGGGCTCCCTGGGAAAGCAGATTTCCCTATAGAAATTAACCACTGCAAGACTCTTAAGTGGAGGCTATATGAATTAACGATTCATCAGAATCCCTTTTTCTTTTTAAATTTGTACTGACTTTAAAAAAAATAAATAAATTTGTTCTGACTTTTAAGGAAAAAGAGCAACTGTCGTTTGACCTGGTGTGTCGCTGCCAATCAAATGCTTCCTTCCAGGAAGATCTGCCTCTACGACCTCCCGTCGAGGAGGGTGGACACGAAATCAGGAACCCACTGCTGTCGAACCTGGATCTTACCATTGAAGCCATCCTGGTCCAGGTCGCCCAGAGGGGCGATGGCACTGCCGAACCTGGCAAAGACCTCAAACCCGTTCAGCTTGGTCGTCTGGAAGTCTCCCGAAGCTCTCTGCAGAGACACGGAAACCTGCCCTACCTCTTGGAGTTTGCCATCAGAACCACGATCCATGAAGAGAGGCGCTCCGATGAACACATCTGCGTAACTGCAAGAACGGGATGCTCGTCACTATGGCAAGATCACATTCCATCTATGAGCAATGACTTTTCTTATGAAAAATCAGTCTCTCTCTCTCTCTCTCTCTCGTAATCAGATTGAAGCATAAAATCATTTCAGATTCAAACCTTCCTCCAACTCCTTTAAGAAACCACGAGTGGTTCACAAACATGACCTCATCCCTTCTTATCGCAAAATCTACTGGAATCATGAACAACACAGAGGTTTTCTCGTATTCATGATAAGGTTGGTTCAAATGGTTTCTTTAAATAGAAAGATCAGCAGGAAGGGGACAAAGAAACAAAAGAAAGATTGTTTAGTTTTAGCAACGCATTTATAAACTGTTCCCGGAAACATCGTTTTGGACTTACTCATCCCCATTAATGTCAGTGGCAGCAACAGAAAATCCAAAATATGCAGCCATCTGGATAAAAAAGAAGAAAATGAAATATTTACTTTTCATTCAACTAGTGTGGACAGTTAATATTCGTGGTGTATTTATCACACAGAAAGGGTCTTTTTTTTTTTTTTTTCTCTCTGTACAGAGTGTTTCAATCTTGATTTCTTCTCTTAGGTTTCTTCTCCCAACACAATCCAGTGATGATGCTTTTGTATTTTCCTGGATTTATGGGCAAAATACGTCCCTGCATATCAGGTCAGTGTCTCGCAGACATCCCACTGGGGCCCAAGTATGATCAATACTCCTTCCCAGGCCTAACCTATCACCTCCCTTCCTCTCCACCGCCCAGCATGTGCCAGACGCAGACACACCACCAGAAGGACAGAGTCACAGACAGAAGTTTTCCACGAGCCCAAGAAGCCATCAGTGGGGGTCTGTGCAGTGAAGATAACAGACGATAATCATTACCAGGTGATAGCTGGCTCTCCGGAAGAGAACGGGACAATTGTTAATAGGTCCTCACCGGCCCTCCCTAAGTGAACACGCTGCTACTCTCAAGAAATCACTGCTTAGAAAGACCTCGGAATGACTCTCTTCTTGTCTCACGTCTCAGCTGGTTGGTTGCCCAGGGGCGTTGCTTTTGGATCATACACAGGACAAATGTTTCTGGACGTATTACAGGATTACGTGGAAGGAGAGAGACGGCCCTTTCCTCCAGGACACGGGACCACCCCGGACCGAGCAGTCTGGCTGGAAATGAGTGTGAAAAGGAAAGTTCTACAGGTGGCGCAACATGCAGAAGCGAAACCGAGAGAGGGCACAGTTTAAGGATGGACCGAGGCGAGGAATGGGTCAACACACCGGAAAGGGGAACGTCTGCAAAGCTTCCACAATGCGATCAGTGGAGCCGCCAGGAGGGGGTTACGGGGAGGCCTGCGCCATCTGGTTTGGGGTGAATGAGCGTGAGGGAAGACAGCGAGAGGGGCCCCTGCACACCATGACCGGGTCCGAGCGGGCGTCCGCTGTGCAAGCGCAGCCTTCGGGCCTGGTCTCGCAGGCCCTCTGCCCCGACGTGCAGAGAGAAGCCGGGCATTTACGGAGACAAGTTTTATCCTGGGCACCGGGACGAAAGTGCCTTCCTGTGGTCGTTGCTACAACCCCGTAAGGAAGCCACCTCTGTCCCTATTCTTTGAGTGACCCACCACATTCACGGTGGCACGTACCTTGTGTTACGCAACAGGACCACGAACCCAGAGCCTAGGTCTGTCCTCAAGCAAAGACCGCCCGGCCCACCTGACCCCCAAACAAATGGCAGTGGAGGAGGAAGAAAGACAGCATCATGCACTGTGTGCGACAAGATCCAGGGACACACTGGGCGTCCCCCAGGACAGGCTGCGTGAGGCCGGGGGGTCACAGGTGCCCGGAGGGATGCGCACCCCCCGCCGCCGCTCTGACCACCTGTCGGCTGCAGGCCGCTCCATGCCGCACACCTGCCCCGACTCTTACACTTGGGGAGTCTATGCCGTGAGTCTGCCGATCCTCCTGCAAAGCCATGCACAGCGTCTCCTGAGCAGGACGTGGGCTCGAGTCCCCGGCCCGCAAACCGTGAGACGCTTCTTTTTCCCGGGCCGCCTAACTTCCCCTTTGTCGTCCCTAAATTCTCTGATGCAAAGAGTAGGAAAGGCTGTGAAATGCCTGCACCTGCAGAGAACGTCTGGTACCTGAGAGCACTACCTCCCACCTGAAGAACGCTTTCTCTCACGTCCTCGTGCGAAGTGCGCTCACGACACCCATATCGTAGGCATTGGTGCCACGCTCCGTTTTGCATCCGATAGGACTACAAGGCACAGAGGATGCCTTTATGGGGAGTTCAGTGTCATCAGCAAAGAAAGAGGAAGTTTCTGTGCTTTGGCGTGTATGGCATGTGTGTCTGCAATTTCTGTATTTCCTTAAAAAACGAGCCACGTGCAACGAAAAATGAGCACAAAAAACGTGCAATTACAGAAGCCCTTCCTTACACAGAGGACTCTGGCCGGAGGTGAACCCTCTGAAGCCTGCTTTATATTCACCACAGTGACTATCAAACCAATATATCCATCTCACAGTCAACGCAAACCATTATATCATCTGTAAGTCTACGACGTTAGGAATGCAGATGCTACAATATCAAACGAACAAAGCAGTCTAAGAGCGTACCTGGTCACCAGTGAAGTTGTGCAAGGAGGACATGTTTTTCCCATCATAAATATAAACCTGTGGAGGAAAGACAAAAGCATATGAAATACGGTCATAAAACAGAAGATAAGCCATAATATTTTTTTTTTTAAAGATTCCTTTTAATTTTCCTACCATTCCCAAAGTCCTCGCCGCTCTCGGGACACCTGAAACAAAGTCTGAAAGGAAACACATAATGACTCATTTTCTTTTTCTTTTTCTTTAGATTTATTTAATTATTTATTTATGATAGAGAGAGAGAGAGAGAGAGAGAGAGAGAGAGGGGCAGAGACACAGGCAGAGGGAGAAGCAGGCTCCATGCAGGGAGCCCAACGTGGGACTCGATCCCGGGACTCCAGGATTGCGCTCTGGGCCGAAGGCAGGCACTAAACAGCTGAGCCACCCAGGGATCCCCATAATGACTCATTTTCAAGACCAAGTACTGAGAACTGCAGGAAGAAACGGATTTACAGGAGGAGCGTTAGGTCCTGTTTTGTTATTTCAGCAGAAAATGAAGGTTAAAAAAAAAAATCTTTGAAAATGGTACTCCAGAATAAAGGGCCAGAACATTTTGTTTTGAACCACAAATATCAAATGTTCACAAAATAGAGAAAGATTCTTGAGAACCTTCAGATAAATGCACGTGCGCCCTCAGGCATTTGTCATCTTATTAAAAAGAGAACGGTCAGGATAAAGTGAGCCCAGAACAAAACTAAGTTGTATCTATGGTGATGAAAAATAATACACAGTGAGATGGGGCAGAGGCGGCAGGGACACAGGAATGGGGTCAAGATCAGGGGAGTGTCTGGTTCCTAGACAGCTCTGAAGGGAGGGGAGCGAGCAGAGGACGGAGAAAATCGCAGGGCGAGGGCCCAGAAGTCACAGGCGGTGCCTACGAGCCCTCCGACAGGACCCGCTCCACCAGAGCAAGAAGAAGAAATGAAGAAAAACTAAAACGTCATGGGCTGGAGGGGGCAGACGGGAAGACGCAGGGCCCCAGCCCGGGGCCGCGTCGACCCTTCGTCCCGTCCCCGCCACGCTCCACGTCGCCGGTCCAGACCCCGTACCTGCTCGGGCTTTGCAGTGTCGCCTGCCTCAAACCGTTAGGCTGTATCTTTTCAGGACGATCACACAGGGGGGCGCCGGGGACTCCAGCCAAAGCGGCTGCCAGGGCCCAGCTCGCAACCCCAGGGCCGGCAGCAAGGTCCCCCCACCCCCCCACCCGGGCCCTGCTCCTCCCTCTCCTCCCGGTGGGGGCCCCCTGAGGCTACCTCTCACTCTGTCTCTAAAAAAAAATGGAAAAACTCTTGGAAAAAAAAAGAAGAAGGATTAAACAGTTTATGCACATCATACCATCTACGCCATCGCCGTTAAAATCTCCGACAGCCACGGAATAACCTAAAGGGGGAACAAAACGGGAACCGCCATCAGGGCACAGTCAGTCCCCTGCCGAGCAGGCTTCCCTCGAAAGTACTTTCAAGTAGAACGGACTCTTGAACAGGGGGTTCGAACTGCACAGCGGGTTTTTTTCAATAAATACAGTATAGCACTGTAAATGCATGTTCTTGATGGTTTCTTGACATTTTCTTTCCTCCAGCTTGCTTCATTGTAAGAGTACAGCATGATACACACGACACGCAAAATGTGTGTCGCTCTCGCCCTCCGCCTCACCCCGCCCCACCTTTCTCATGCACTCTTTCAAAAAAAAAATTAAAGACTTAAAAATTAATTTAAAAAGTTATTATTAATCATTGTATAAATAACCACTCTTAAATATCAACCACTGAAATGTAACCTAAGTACCTAATAATAACCTGAAATTATGTGCCTATTCTTTAGATTCAAAAAAATTGTTTTTAATCTCTTTCAACATAAATTATTTTCCTGCTCAAAGTAGCATATACAAATACAGGACAAGTAACACTGCAACTCCATAAAATAAATCCATATTTTGGTTTAACTCACCCAAATAACTGTCATCAAAAATAGCTTGAGCCGTCCGAGTTGCTAACTGGTTATTATACTTGATGCTGTAAACTTTGGGGTCATATTTAGATACGATTTCTGCCACTTGATCTGAAATGAGCTGACCTGAAAAATATATATAAAATCACTTTTTAATGGGAATTTATGATGCAGAGGATAGACGGCACCTGCACACATACATAAGATAGCACTAGAGATTAGTGTTTGTAATTATTAGCCTTAAACAACTCTCCATAATAGTAAATCTGAAATTTGATATTTTTATAGTCACAATTACTTCTCTTCAAGCTAGTTCTTACAATTAGTCACAGCTAGGAGACAAAAGTTTTATAAATGCAAGATCTGTCTTAATGCACAAAAGAAATTGATGCTAAATAACTGGAGTAATAAAATCAAGAGCTGTTTCCCAAATAAATCCATTAGAATTTGAAAAACCTAGTGAAATAACTAAATATTTTTTACTTTTACTAATTCTTTTCCACCACAAATCATTTGGATACATTTATGGAAAGGCCTGAATGGGTGAGTTCAATTCTTTTTTTTTTTTTTTTCCACAACCTTAAAGTTATCAGGTAGACAAGAAATCCTGAGCAGTACACAAAAATCAGATTGTTTTCCTACCCCGAGAAAGGCTGGTTAATTTATCAAACATCACCTCCCTACATGAAGAAAATAATCTCTTCATTTCTGCCGCTTCAGAGAGAAGCTCATAGCTAATGTTTCTCAGTCTGTCCCAATGGTCCAGTCACAAAGGTTGAGTCCACAGGGTAGGAACACGCTCTGCTGGAGCCACTGCTTCATCCCCTGGGCCTAAACAGTACCTAACACGCAGCAGGAATCCAAGAAATATTTCTTGAATCAAAGAACATGGGAAAATCCCGTCATCTCTTTTGATTAAAATATAACTTTAACTATTTGTACAGAGATAACTCTGAGATCTATGGAAAAGATTCACTCTGACGTACTTACTCATTCAGGGTAAAAATCTGCTGATTTTAATATTATTAGAACAAAATATTCTCTGCCCAACCAGTGAGTCTTTCAGTTACATACCCTAGACTATTTATAGTAAAATTCCAATCAACACCGTATCGATTGTCTGCATCTGTCCTAATTTTTAAAGAGAAATGAACAGACACTGTGTAATACTCCAGGTGTTAAAAGAACTAGTGATCTAGGGGCGCCTGGATAGCTCAGTCCATCAAGCGTCTGCCTTCGGGTCGGGTCATGATCCCTGGGGTCCTGAATGGAACCTGCCTTGGGCTCCCGCTCAGCATGGAGTGTGCTTCTCCCTCTCCCTCTGCTGCTCCCCCTACTTGTGATCTTGCTCTCTCTCTTTTCTCTCTCACAAATAAATAAATAAAATCTTAAAAAAAAAAAAAGAGAGAGAGGAAGAAGAGGAACTAGTCCTCTAAACATGTTCACAGCTGTGTCTCTGAAAAAGGCAGAGGTACCGAGTAGTCCTGACTGAGGTCACAGAATCCACCACGGGCTCCCAGGCATTCTCAGCAGACATCTCCCACCCCCCCCACTGAATGACATAACTAGCACCAAAGGAAAAAAATAAATAAATCCATGTTTTCCATCTTACTAGAAAATATTAATATCTTCTATTTTAATCCTGGATGCAATTAGAACCACTATTTTTGCTTTCATTTTAAAACTGTGAAACCCAACACACTTTTCCTAGATCATTCCATTTTCCAATAGATGTATATAATTTGTAGAAATTCAAATTCTTCTGTTTCGGTTACTATGCTGATCCACCTTTCCCTTAGTTTTCCCTTTTCTTTACTCTCTCCCCTTTGTCATCCCTTTCACATTTCCATTTATTCCCATTTCTCATCCCTTCTTATTTTCTTTACTATTTTTCTTCCATAAATCTCTTTCTTTATTTAGTTTCCCTTTCTACGAAGAAAAAGCAAGCATGTGTTTTCCTACAAAAAAGCAAGTAAGGGAAAGCATAGTGTAGAATTCAGAAGTAAAATTCGGAATTAGAAAGTACTTGCCCATCAACAGGGACATAGGTTTTTCCAGCTCCTCCAGATACTGGTAATGCTTAAATATCAGAATAACAAGGAGTAAAAGTTCTGACCTTGTAAACAGCACATTTTTAGCAGGAATCTAACAGGTGAATATACCGACTAAAGAAAATGTGTCTACCAAGTGATAAACGAAGCATAGAGCAAGTAAGCACATTGATTCTCCTGTTTCCAACTGTCCGCAAATAATGATGTTATGCATTTGTACAAATGGTTATTTTGTTGGGCCTCCCAGGATGACCCAGGAACAGGTTTTATTTTTAGATTGATGCCAGTTTAACTACATTCTTCTGAATGTATCCTCTGTTTTTAAAACTCCCCAAACACAAAAAAATCATTCTTGATGGCAGTGATTAACAAGAAAATAACCATTTAGCTATTCTAATATGTAAATTTGAAAAACTTTAAAACCCCGAGCTTTCAGAATACCACAATTTCTGGTATTCCTGTCACTTCCGAATGCTTACATAAAAATAAATCGTCTTCAATTACTTTATACATTTACTTTATAATTTACTAAAAGCATTGTTTATTTTGCTACTAGGAATATATATTAGATGTATTTCAACACGCCACCTATTTTATTCTCTATACATATTACATATAGGAGACTACAGTCCTTTTTAAAAAAGAATACTGTGTAACAGTGATTATATATCGAAATTCTATTTTTTGATGTATTTCTTTACAATAGTTTGAAAAATTTCATAGGCACAGAAGCTAAGTGAGCATGAAACACAATCATTACTGAGTGATTTAAAAACTCTATTAACCTACCTTGCCAATAAAAACTACCAGGACCACCAAGAAGTACTCTGTCAGCCTAGATTAAATCAAACAAAAAGATACGTATTTAAAAACAGGTGGTTTAGAAACTGAAAGCAATGCAATACACAGACAGCTAACATTCAATACACATGAAAGCTATACACACACACACACACACACATATATATACATCGAAATCTTAAATCTCAAACTCTAACTTATTTTCAGTAAATTTTCATTGTATCCTTTTCTAAAAGGCAAAAAAAAAACCAAAAATTAAAAAAGACTTATAATGCATGTAATATATGAAAATACACACATTGATTCTACAGATGCGGCTGCTGTGCATGCTTGTTACGAAGCAAAACTGTGAAATATTTTTGAGGCACAATGAAGACAAAAAGTAATTGATTTTGTGTATTCCATTTGTGACTACATAGGCAACTTTCCTTTCTAATAATCATTAAAAATTATTTGGCTAATGAAAAATTATTTTTTTAGTGTCTTGCAGATCTAAACAAATGAAATTAGTGGGTAAAATGAAATTTCAGGGTAAGTTAGATGCACAAATTACACTTGACTAGCACTTCTTGTATCTGTGACAAACTAATTCGAGGTAACTGTATTTAGTGTTTGAGCACATTTTGGAAATTTCTTCCTGCTGGATAGAAAAAAAAAAAAGTTTTCTCCCTTCAAACATACAGATAGCCCTTTCTAGCTTTCAACGATGTCCTTCCCTGATCATGTAAAAGACACTTCTAAGCTGTCTGCTTTAAAGGGAGACCTTTTTTTTTTTTCAGAAATGAGTTGAAGAAAGTAAACAGTTAACTTAGCAATGAGTATTCATTGTATGAGAGTATTTCTGGGGCTACAGCGCACAGGCATAGGTACAAAAAACTTATTTAACACAACACCTATTTGAAAATATGACATGAAAGTTTAAAGCCCAATATTTATTAATATTTTGCCTCAAGGTCTGAATTATGAGAAATTATGAGTAAATTCTGAATTATTAATTTCAAACTGAGTGATTTAAATCAATGACATAGGAAAGTTAACGAGAACCATAGTCCTAGAAAAAGTTTTTTAGTAAAATAAAGATAAAATACAAATTTTTAAAAAGAAAAGGCTTTACTGATTTTTTGAATCACATAATTATACAGATTCTATTGTTTTAATAAATTTAAGGCATTTTCTAAGAAAGTCATATTAAGCTTTCTAAGGAAGCTCCATTTTTAATCAATATATATAAGATTTCTCTAGGAGTAATTAATATTCTCAATTTGAATTCAAAATGTTCACAGGTGCTATCCAAAAAAATGCATACACACACACAAAAATAATACAAAGAAAAGTACTTTAGAAAATTCTCCTTTGAAAACACCGAATTGTTATTTTAGAAAAACTGATTAAAAACTATCCACTCTGGAGGGCATATGAGCTCTGTTAAAACTACACAGAGCCTAGATATGAGGTTTTTTTCTTTTTTTTTTTTTGATATTTTTTACAATAATTAAGTTGCTTCAGCTTTACTTGGTGCCTGTAGGCACATACAGGTGGCAACATGCATGTTTCTCAGCTTTTATGTAACTGAACTAAGATTTTGTAACAAAGCTCCCATTGACAGAGTTTTGTGAAAAATCACTTTTAGTCAAAAAGAGAAAATTTTAGTGCTGTATAAATCTATCTAGCTGGAAATTTTACTTAAGTCATAATGGCTATCTACATCTACTGAGGAGACTGTCCACTGTCCTCCCTTCCCATTCTGATGTCTTTGTGAGATAAGCAACACCTGCTAGGGAGAGAATACAAAGCAAAGAATATCAAAATGCATGGGTCATTTTTATTAGCTGTTTTCATAAAACAGGTAATAGTTACAGAGAAGCAATTAACTTTTAACAATGGTTTAGATAATGAGGTAGATCTGAATCTCATTCAGTCTTAAACGAGAACTTACTTTGGTAAAATCAATGCTGAATCCTCCTTGACAAAATCCCTGTCCATCAGCATCAATATTTTCTAAAATAAAAAGATTGGAAATATACACAAACCCAAACATAAACAAATAACATAAAACAAAACATGAGAAAAATCTGTATCACTATAATCATAAGGCAACGTACTACGGATTGGGAATGTTCATTCACTCAGGCACTTAATGAGTTATTACCATATTCTAAAAAAAAATGAGTATGCATTTTTATCAGCACCATTTTCTCAGATATGGCAAGAGAGATCAAAGTTCCTGGGATGGTCACCAGGAAACAGAAACATCACCTGAAACAGTAGATTCAAGACTTATTTTTAACCACAACCCACAGGCAAGATTATTATCATAACCCATACCACCCAACACATACATAGTATATGTGTGTATATCACAGATATATAAGTAAGATAAAATGTCACAAAACAGTATCACTATTACCGTGTACGGTATATTCTGATATTTTCCATTTTATTTCGTTCCATTTTTAAAAAATGACTGGTTACGAGCCACTATCCTGATTTTATAAAACGAAGATGGGCTGTGATCTACAAGTCAAAAATTCCAGTATCAGGGATGCCTCAGTGGCTCAGCAGTTAAGTGTCTGCCTTCGGTCCAGGATATGATATGATCCTGGATATGATCCTGGAGACCCTGGATCGAGTCCCACATCGGGCTCCCTGCAGGGAGCCTGCTTCTCCTCTGCCTGTGTGTGTCTCTCTCTGCCTCTCTCTCTCTCACGAATAAATAAACATAATCTTAAAAAAAAAATTCCAATATCAAATTGCTATTATTACGGCACAGTTGCCAGCCTACGGTCTTCACGAATTTATTACGAATACTAGTAAAGAGAAACATATATTCCTAATACGTATTTACTACACATACATTCTGTAGCCAACAACAACAAAACGTCTATTAAAAACGTACTTCAAAATCTGGGGAGAGAGCTAAAAACCCTGACTTGATGTTTAGCAAAGAGCAAAATATGAAACCATCCTCATGATATATTTAGAACCGCACGCAGTCTAATGAACACGAACATCTTCAAACAGGACCCTTTCAATTATTTTCCAAATGATCACAGACTCAGACTCTCTTGTAGTCCTCTCTTATTTTCTAGTTCTCACAAAAGGGGACAATTTCTGGACAACTAGCCAATTAACTTAAATTAACTCTAATCATGAGTGATCCTGGACCTAGAACACAGGTTAAGGATGAACCTGAAGACTCTCCTTTGATTTATCTCCAGGGTAACAAGGAACAATGAAACGTTCCTCTTCAGTTACCAAGGAATTCTTGTAGCCAATGTTACAATATATAAATAATTATGCTGCAGTATTACTGAACCAGCCACCTACACACAGCAACCAAAAATACCTATTTTCAGTACAATTAAAAGGACAACTTCCAAAAAATTTTGTCAAATACTCCCATCAAAAATTTCGAAAAAAAAAAATTTTTTTGGAACATATTTTAAAAACCTGGGAACTGCCCCAAGATGACACACTTAATAACTAAATTTAGAATTTTAGAAAACAGCCTCAAGAGCGTATTGCTACCCCAATGTAAATTCTCCTTGACCAAGAGGGAACGGGAAAATGTGGGCTGGGGTTTCCAGCGCCTCGTGCATCATACTGAGCAAATCCGCTCTGACCTCAAGTCAGCTGGTTTTTTCCTGCATTCCAGTTGCATTCAGGGGAACTCTTTCAGGCTATTTATAAAGACATCCCTTTTTTGATCATCATACTCTATCTGCTTTATCAGGTTTCCCAGAATGTCCAGCCAGAAAACACGACTGTCCTGTAAAATTCTCTCAACAGGCACGTAGTAAGCCGAATTAAACTTTACGTTTATGCCGATGTCAAGAATTGTACGCTAACGACAAGCTATTTTGGTGAAGGCTTTGGTTTTTATTGCTACAGATGAATACCATTCCTCCCACTGGCCAAGTGACAGCGTTATTAGTAATGTTGCCGATTACAGCCACGGGCAAACCACCAAGCCCCCTCCTCCGTGAGCCGCGTCCTGCACGGAAACGTTGGTTATCTTTTTAAATCTTTCTTTTTTAAGATTTTATTTATTTATTTATTCATAGAGACACAGAGAGAGGCAGAGACACAGGCAGAGGGAGAAGCAGGCTCCATGCAGGGAGCCCTACATGGGACTGGGTCCCGGGACCCCGGGGTCACACCCCGGGCTGCAGGAGGTGCGCCGACGGGGCTGCTCTATCTTTTTAAATCTTAGACGCGATCCTACCAGAGACACTACTGGTATTCACAATTTACAGGTAAGGAGCTAAGGCTCAGAGGAATTAAGCAACGAGCCAACCAGCTAGTGAAGAGGAGAGCGCGGATCTGAGCCGCGTGTCCACACCATCACGCCGCGCGGGCACATCGACGCCGCACCTTAACGTCTGAGCGCCGGTCAAGGAGAAAGGGAAGGCAACGAGCTTGCACAACTGAGAAGGATCTCAGCGCGAATAAGGCCAGTCAGGAGGTAAGTGGAGCAAAGGACTCAGCCTGAGCACGGGCCTGGGAGTGTGTGAGCTCTAGGATGTGCGGCTCCGGCACTTTTAGAACAGGATGCCCGGGGGGATCCCTGGAGGCCCAGCGGTTAGCATCCCCAGGGCGTGACCCCGGGGTCCCGGGAGCGAGTCCCGCATCGGGCTCCCCGCCGGGAGCCTGCTTCTCCCTCTGCCTGCGTCTCATGAATAAATGAAATCTTAAAAAAAAAAAAAAAGAACAGGACACCTGCCCCTGTGGAAAGCCATCAGGTGGCAGAGGGTTATGAAAATGCCAAAAGCAAACATAACCGACGGCGAGGGTTCAGGCCCAGGGTGGCCCCACGGGTCACGCCGAGAGCAAAAGCAACTAAGCAATGGATCCCCACGAACCACCACGAGCCCACGAGCCGAGGGACCGAGTGAGCGGCGCTTCGGAGCCCGCACCCCGTGCACGATGCGTTGCTGGCTGCCGGGGACACAGAGCACGCCCCCCGGGCCTCGGCTGCTTTCGTGCAAGTAAGCGTGTCACCAACAGCGGAGCAGAGGCCGGGCGGGCGACACGGGGCCCACACCGGCTGGCAGGTCCTGCCCCGCACACGCGCTCCCTGGCCACGCCGCCCTGGCCTTTGGGCAAAGGCTGAGCCAAGGAGCCCATCCCTCGATCAAGGGCCGCGACGCCAGACGGAGAAGGGCGTCCGCGTCGGTTCCTGCTGCCAAGTCCTCAGCTTCTTCTGAGGCTTGAGGGTCTGGACCTGATCAGGGGTCAGCGCACGGTTTCCGTCAAGGACCAGACGGTCAATACTTTAGGCCTCGGGGCCGTAGTCCCGGTGGCGACCACTCGGCCTCCCCGAGGAAGCAAAGTGTCGACACACGGGGGGCAGGGGGGCTGCCTTCTACTGAGACCTCAGTTACAAGAAGCGGCGCCAGCGGCACCTGATCGGAGGCCACGTACCCCAGAAGACCAGGTCTGAAGGGACCGTAGGGCTTCTGTGCCTAAGCAAGCACAAGAGCAACACGCGACAGGTGGGCCGGCCCGGACACGGCAAACTGGACACGGTGCCCCGCAGCCTGCCAGAGGGTGCCCGGTGGTGGCCCACGTGCTGCGCGAGGTCCCCAAGGGCCCCTACGCCTCCGGGCCCGCCTAGACTCGGATTTGTGAAGGGACATGTGGCTGACGGAGAAGCCGTGGGGAACACTGAGGCGACCAAGGCGCAAGGCCCTGCGAGGAGGGAGGCCTGGGTTCAAATCCTCCTTCGACGCTCACTGCGCTGAGAGGGAAGAAACCCATTGGACTCTGCTGTCCGTCCCGCAGGCGTCAGTGGCAGCGGCCCCGGGGAGCCAGCTCCCGCCTCCACCCTCCTGCACGCACCCCCGGCCACCCAGGGCAGCGCCAGGCGGCCTGACCCACCCGTGGACACCGCCCCTCCCTCGCACGGCGCACAGCGCCAAGCTGGTGGCTTCAGAAGTAAGGGTCAGGGAAACCAATCGGGATTTCCTGGGGGCTCAACCGCTGAGAGTCTGGAAGACCGAACACTTCCTCCGGCCTGGTGTCCTAAGTCGCCTGGCGCAGAGGAGACCCCAGTGGCAAAGGCCCCCCACGCTCCACTTCTGCTACTAGCTCCCTCCCCCAAGCTAACTGGCGAGCAAAGGAAGATGAAAAGCAACTGCCCGAGGGGCGCTGGGGGCTCATTGGGGGAGCACCTGCCTTCAGCTCAGGCCGTGATCTCAGGGTCCCGCGGTCGAGCCCGGTGTCAGCAGGGTGTCTGCTTCTCCCTCTGCCCCCCGCCCCCTCTCGCTCTCAAATAAATAAAATCTTAAAAAAAAAAAGTAATAGTCTGAAAAATGCTTTATTCTTTTATTTTTATAATTGTATTTTTTTATTCATGAGAGACGCAGAGAGGCAGAGGGAGAAGCAGGCTCCCTGCAGGGACCTGATGTGGGACTCGATCCCAGACCCCGGGGTCACGCCCTGGGCTGAAGGCAGATGCTCAACCACTGAGCCACCCGGGCTGCCCCTGAAAGGTGCTTTAGATATAAATACCACAACACGTTTCAATAAGCGAGGTTTCTTGTATAAAGAGAATCTCGAGTGGTGGCCATTTAACCACAAAGGAAGGCAAAAGCACTGGTGTCTCCCAGGGCACCCGGGTGACTCTGTCGGCTACGAGTCTGCCTTAGGCTCTGGGATCTCAGGGTCCTGGGATCGAGCCCCGCATCCGACTCCCTGTCAATTCCCCTGCCGCTCCCGCTCTCTCTGTCCCTCTCTGTCTCTCAAATAAATAAAATCTTCAAAACACAAAGCAAAACAGAACTGGAATCGCCTTTGGAAAAGCATGATCCAAACTGTAAGGGCTGAAAATCACCTTTGGCCACAATATGAATTTCATCTGAAATTTCAGATAATATGAAGTCAACCAAGTGAGAGCCTCTGGACCATCACAAGAGGGGTGAGCTTGGTAACAGACTCACAGGGAAACGCTGATCTAAAAGAAGGAAAATTCAGGAGAAGCTGTCTGGCTCGATTGGTAGAGCGTGTGACTCCTGATCTTGGGGTTATGAGTTCAAGCCTCAGGCTGGGTATAGACGTTACTTAAGAGTATCTTTAAAATTTAAAAAAAAAAAATTTTTTTTTTTAAATTAAAGGAGGAACATTCTGACTCAGAGTCCTGAGCTCAATGTTTCACCTTCTTAGGTAAACTCTGGCTCTTTAAGACACATTTTTTTCTCCTTTTACATTTAGCATCAATATTAATACAAAGCTCTGGTTCTTACGCTCTGGTATCCGTTAAATCGCCTTGTAGTTTCCTAAAAACGCAGGTACCCAGGCCTGACACGGACCTACTGCATCAGAAGCTTCTGTTTTAGGAAGTTCCCACATTTATGTGAGAGATGCTCCCTTGAGCATCTTTTGACTGACACACAGTCGTGCCTACACACACACACACACACACACACACACACACAAAATTCTGAACAAACTAGGCTCCCCAACCATCTTTTAAAAGCTGGCACAACTCCATGCACATACTTGATCTGCATGGAGCGTACTCCACAGTCTTCGCTCCGTCCTGAAGAAAGCAGGTTCCCACGGGTTCTCTCTCCTGTTTCATTTCAGTCCTCCAGTGGTACAGCGGGGCGCAGGCCTGCAACCAGAGGGGGCGGACCACAGCGTGAAAATCCCCGCGAAATGCAGCGTTTCGGACCATCGATATGACTCCAGCATCCAAAAACATGTTGTGAGCATGAATAAAGACTAAACCCATCTTATACCAAGAATTCCCCATCACGACAGTGGATACAGATAAAGAGTACTTTTTTCACAACCTTTTTTCCCTCAAAAATAGCAAAATTATTTCACACAGCAAAGGTCTCACACATTCCACTAATTCTGAAAATTATTGTGAAAATTATTTTCACTCTTCTTGATGTTGCGACCATCAGAGATGGAATCGGCCTTTTAACAAAGTAAACATTCTCCTGTGTATAGGATACAGGCTACTATGATCCATCATTTATTATTAAGGGTATCATAAATGTGTATTTAAATATAAACAGATTCATATTTACTATTAAGCATATAATTTACTACTAAAAGACTTGGCAGGGCTTGTTTTTATCTACTTTCCAGGTAAGTTGATGACCTTTTTGTTTTCAGAGTTCTAGATTTCAACACCAGGTATAAGCAGCAGAGGGAGGCATATTTTAGTGACACAGTAATTTAGCAAAATGTGACAATTTAATTTGCTGCAAAACAGTTCAGTGCATTTTCTGCCAGGCTTTTTTTGAAGCAAAACACATGGACACAAACCCCGCAGACATCAACGGGAGGTTATTTTACATTTTCCCTGAAAAAAGTGGAAGGAGAGGATGATGGCCACTTGTCCGCAGCTGCTGGGTGCTCCAGGCACGAGGGTCCCTCGCTCTTCCGCGGGTTCGTGCCCCCACCTCCCGCCTTCCGTGACCCCCACTCTCAACATCATCCTCCACTTCCAGTCGTAGTGGAAGCTCCTCTGAAATTCCAGCTCCCCCACAGATTCTTCCCGGACGGCCCCGTCAGATCATCAGACGACAGCAGCGGACAGGGAAGCGCCCCCAAGGACATGAAATTAGAGCCACAGTCAGGGTGACAAGGAGCTGACCAAGTGACCCCGAGCACAGCGGAGGCAGAGGGGCCAGGGACAGGGAGGTGCTGACCGTGGTGGCCGGTCACAGGGGGAGGAAGGACCCGTCGTCGCTAGAGCACGTGGGGCGGGGAGCCAAGAGGGCCAAGGGGACCAGGCCCAGCGGCCCACTCGCCACGACGCCGAGGAACCGGCGGCAGCAGGGCTGTCCCCAAGGCAGAGGGACACCCCAGGGAATGGGACGCTCGCTTCAGGCCAGCCCCCCATGGACACGGGTCGCCATCGGGGCAGGAGCGGGGGACGGGGAGGCCACTGCGGTCGTCCGGCTGGCAGCCCCCCTACATGGGCTCCCAGGTGGGCTCACAGGGGACAGGACGGGCCAGACCAGAGGGCCAGATCCTCACAACAACCGCGGTCCCTGGACCCAGACTCCCTGACCGACGGGGGGCACCGCGGGCCCAAGCCCACCCACGGGGTACGGGAGGCGCCTCGCGGCCGGCTCTCCAACACAGCATCTCCCGGTGCCACATAAAGAACCTCAACTCACCTACAAGAGGAAATATCCAGAAGACTTACCAAGATCTTATCCTGTTTTGATCTCACAGATGCTCCAAACCACTGGTGAGACTTGAACTCCAATGGATCATCCTTGGCATAATCTCTATTGCCTAAGAAAAATATTGTGAGGGGTGAGAAACAAAATATATATTCTTCATATAACAGAGTTTATTACAATCCAGCCCAAGGTCTAAAAACAGCGTGCTGTTAATTAATCAAATACCACATTAGCTGTTTACCTCGTGTACTTTATAAATGTCAGGAACTTTCAACCAACAAAAACAAACAAAAACACACAGGATGACGAGAAGTGTCTCAGGGTTGTTGTGAAGCCCTGTTAACTATAATAATGCAGATGTGAAAAAGTACTAAGTTTCCCAACTGCTAAACTGTAAAGATTGTTAACTATCAAACAAATACTTATAATTACCTACTGTACTCCCAGAAGTTCCAGGATATAAAGATATTTATGAAAACAAAAGGCCACTGCCTTCATAAAACACCAGTAGTAAGAGACCGCAGTAAAACACACCAACACAGGGTGAACGACATAAAACAGGAGTTGGAATCTAGCCGGAGGGAGAAAGAATCAGATTTAGCACACTACGTGCAAATATTTGTTTTCAGTTTATATCATTAAGAAAATCATTCCCAATATGCCAGCCACTCAGGTAAAGTACTGGAAAGCAAGAAAGAAAAGAAAAAAAAAGAAGAGAAGAGAAGAGAAGAGAAGAGAAGAGAAGAGAAGAGAAGAGGAGAGAAGAGGAGAGAGAAGAGAAAAGAAAAAAGAAAAAAGAAAAGAGAAGAAAAAAGAAAAGAGAAGAAAAAAGAAAAAAAAAGAAACGGAAAGGAAAGGAAAGAGAATAGAAAAAAGAGAATAGAAAAGAAAATAGAATAGAAAAGGAAAGAAAAAAGAAGAGAAAAGAGGAAGGAAGAAAGAAAGGAGAGAGAAGGAAAGGAAGAAAAGAAAGAAAAGGAAGGAAAGAAGGAAGGGAAAGAAAGAAAAGAAAGAACAAAAAGAAAAAAATAAAGAAAAAAAGGGAAGAGAAGAGAACAAAAAGAAGGAAGGAAGGAAGGAGGGCAGGAAGGAAGGAATCCTTTCCATTGAAAGCTATTAAATTGGTCAAGGAAAAAATTATGGAAACATAACCATAAAGCATTTGGGGAAAGAGAGACTATTTTTTGAGAGAAATACACTAATTATTTTTAAAGTCTAGTCCGTTCCTCTCAACCTATTTATAATGATCATCCCCTATAAACCTACATTCCAAGGGGAAGGAAGTCACTATCCTCCGAGGGGCATCTGTATTCCCGTGTCCCTGCAGCGCTCCTCACAATGGCCAAGAGAGCAACCGAAATATCTGCTGACAGGTGAACAGGAAATGCGGTTATACATCCAACAGAAGAGTATTTAGCCCCGAAAAGAAGAAAATCCTGCCAGCGGAGAGGACACTGATGGATCTAGAGAGTATTCTATTAAGTGAAAGAAGTCAGACACAAATACTTCATTCTATCCCTCATATATGGACTCTAAAATAACCTACTCGTTAAAAAATAAAACAAAAAAAAAAGTAGACGTGAATCCTCCGTGTGATTATCTCCCCCCATCCGTGAGGCCAGAACAGATGGGGAATCGCATGAATCAAGCAGCTCAGCCCAAGCTTTGAGTCTACAGAACAGCAGAACGACCCACATTAAACGACAATGAGCAAGAAATGGCCTTTTTCTTTTTTCTCTAAGTGAGATTTGGGGTTTTGTTTGTAAATAGAGCATTACCCACTCCGGCCTCGCACAGCCTAACACACACTGCTTTTTCCAGAGGGGCCCGACCAGCAAAGCAGTGTAGCTTCTGGGCCGACTGGGTTCAAATGATAACTCTTCAATGATTTAAA
Source organism: Otocyon megalotis megalotis (assembly GCA_017311455.1). Lineage (NCBI taxonomy): Eukaryota > Metazoa > Chordata > Mammalia > Carnivora > Canidae > Otocyon > Otocyon megalotis. Next base: position 67,352 of record JAEUCK010009488.1, read on the forward strand.
CCATAAAACTTCATGGTTACAAGGGACTGAATAGAATCTTTGTATTTCACTGCAAGCGAACGAGGCTCCCACTGTGCGACAGGGTTTCCAACCTATTCCTTCCTACAAAGGAAGCGAAGGCCTCTGCTCCTTACGTTGAATACAGCAGGACCGTGAAGCAGCTGGTGCCCCGGAGGACTCGCTCCCACTCGCCATCCCCGACACCCACAGCTAAACCCAGGTAATCTCAGGCCCCGGGAACCGAGTGTACGAGCTAATAATGCATGTGATCAAAAACTGCCACATCGAACCGCTGCTTCCTGCTTCTGCTTTCATTTAAAAAGAAGCCTTTTCAGCAACTCTGAAGATGTCCAAGCAGAACCAAAGCTCTTCTCTATTAGGGGAAATATTTGGCTGTTCCGCATCAGAAAGGTTCAAATTAAGCCTCCATATATTTCCTCCTAAGCTCTAAAACTGACCATGTGGCAAAATGGCGCAGAATCAAAAAATCATTATATTCTTGCCAATTATTCCTGCCCTACAAGATCTGATACAGATTCTGCAAGAATGGCAATGTCAAGAAAGACAACACAGTAGGGAAAACTCAAGGTTAAAAGAGAAGGAGACACAGGAACCCGATGCAAGATACGATCTTTGAATCTTGTGTCTAAAATTCTTCCAAAAGTTATAAAGGACTTTGCTAGGATAATTGTGGACATTTAAATCTAGACCCTATGGTACACCAATAGTGTTGTCATAATGAGATGCTTCTCGACCGTGATAATAGTGTCGTGGTGACGTAAAGGAAGAGCCTGGTTCTTGGGAGGTACGTGCTCTGGTACTTGGGGGTAACAGGGTACCACACCTGCAACACTGGCTGAATCTAAGTAAAGGGTATAATGTTCATCGTATTACAGTTCCAAATTTCCTATAAGTTTAAAAATGTTTAAAAAGAAAATGTATAGCGACTGACAAGTTACACTCTATGTGGCACAAGGCCCCTACAGGGTATCTTCTATTTCTCATTATTTGAACTCTTTATGATATTTACTTTGATGATAAAACATTACAAAACAAATTAAGACATAAAACATATAATAAAGCCGCACGTGAAGATGAATCTAAATTCTACAATCCCCCACAAAGAAATGATGTCTGCTAACATTTTGGAGTCGATCCTAAAGACTTGTCTCATGAATACGTGCGTATCCTTTTATTTGTAGAATAGATATATTCTATATATATTTTTTATAAATATTTATAAAACATTAAAATTGTGACTATACATAAATGTACAAACCATTTCCCCTTTAACAATACAGGTAACAATGTAGGTCAAATAAAGTTTGACCTACAGCATCATAGCTATTGTGTAGAACATCACGATGTAGCCATACGGGGGCTTATTTAACCGATTTTATCTCCCTCAGGTTCAGATTTAGGAATATTTCTATTTTGATTTAAGAGACCTACACATTCCCTCCAAGTCTTCTCTCTTCTCTCTTCCAATATACATAAGCAGCACAGCATGGCGCTATTGTTGGGGTAAGAGACATGGACTAACCGCTAGATTAACCCAATAAACCCTCCAGAAAATGGTATGCAATGTGTAATATCATCCTAATGGATGAAATTTTTTTTCAAGGTCCCAAGATATACTTTTATACGTAAGACTTTCCTGACCCTCAACCACCAGTTCCTGAAACAAGTCACACCCACTCCCACCTGCAGCCCTTTGTAACCATGTCCTTCTGGCCCGGGAAATCTCATTCCTTCCATTCTTGATTCAAACCCTGAAGTCGCAGTTGTCCATTCACGACCCTAACACAAGACGAAACCGGAGCTTGACCCTGAAGGAAATACCCAACAAGGAACCATGGCGGACCCATGGCAGAGGAATGTGTGAAATGGTCTGGGAAGTGGGGGGCAGAGGACAAGAAAGGGAAGCTTTCTAGGCCAAGGGGAACATCCTGAGGCAAGAAATGAAAGAGCAGATATGCTTGAATTTTTTTAGAAGCCTGAGTTGTTGGCCATGACTAGAGAGATGGGTCACGAGGAGCGTGGTCGTTGGCCATGACTAGAGAGATGGGTCACGAGGAGCGTGGTCGTCAAGAGCTTTGCTGCTAAACTTCACCAAGACTGTGTTTGGTGGAGTCTTTGAATTGCTCTCTATGCGAAGCAATTTTTCTTTAATTCTATTCCCGCAAGGTGGAAGACGGGGTTTCCTCTTTTCTGTAGTATTATCCAGGTCTCCACTGAAAAACTATCTCCATGAACTTTTTTTTTTTTTCCTGAAGAAATAGACTTTTCTCTAAATCCGCATGTGTTGGCAACAGGACACTGCTCTGCGCTGTCAGGTGGCATCTGCGTCTCCATCACTACCACGTTCTAGTTCCTGCTTTCAGCAGGCATCAAGAACATTCGCTGCCACGGTGATTATGACACCTGCCTTTGCAGATAACAGGCTCACCCTAAGCTAGAAAATGTCATGGAAACGAATTACAAATTTCACAATTCTTTTTATTTTCACCGTCAAGTATCGCGGAGTGCAAAAATCCACAGTTGCTTCCACGTGGCAAGCGACTTCCGATAGTTTTTAATAAGAAGGAAGGACGACCAGTCAAATATGAAAAAACATCAAGCTGTATGGTTCTTTTGGATTAAAGCAAGTACATTTGAAAAACCTGGAGCTTTACAAAAACTTTGACATGTCCCCCAAAACACAGTCATGTCTTAAGTAGCACATGATTAAATGTGTTTTCAATTACGTCGCCAAACAAAAAAGTAAATTCTATTGGGCCTACAAGGCATTGCCACACACCGGCATCCACAACTGAGGCAAGACTCTTCAAGGAAACACCTACTGCCCGTTGCTTTGAACGCCTTCAGTTTCCACAAGGTCACAACCTCAGATTACCGAATTTTCAAGAAGTTTCCTCAACAGGAAGTTTTCCTTTACCAACCAGAACTTTTTTCCCAGAGACTAAGCCTTAGAAAAGTACTTGATTCAAGCAGAAGTTTCACTCAGAGGAAGGGCGAGCAGCGGGGTGGGTGGGGAGAAAGAAGGAAAGCGTGCTCTCAGAACAAAATGAGAAGACGTTCATTCGTGCCCTGGCTGACCCTGGCCGCCACGCTGGGGCCTGCGTGCCGTGAGTATGTGGGGTCATGGCCCCGCAGTCGCCGTCTCAAGCGATGCAGGAATCCACGGGCTGCTCACGCCGTGCCCCCAGCCTTGAGAATTAGACCCAGGCAACGGCAGGAATTGTAGCCCAGAGAAAGGCCTCCTCGGGCAACAGTCAAGAAGGAGCAACAATTTCATTTTCTTTTCTTTTTTCTTTTTTTTAAAGATTTGTTTATTTTAAAGGCTGCAGAGGGGCAGAGGGAAGAGGAGTCCTGAAGCCGAGTCCCGGCTGAGCATGGAGCCTGACACAGGGCTCGATCCCAGGGCCCCAAGGTCATGACTTGAGCCAGAACCAAGAGCCAGGTGCCTAACCCACTGAGCCACCCAGGCGCCCCAACAACAAAGACTTCTTTTCCTTTTTAATATAAGTTCAATTCGTCTACATGTAGCTTAACACCCTGTGCTCATCACACCACAAAGGTTTCTACCCATCGTTCCTTAAAACACTCTGGAAGACTCACTCTCATCTTCCACGTGAATCAAAGGGTCTCACAATTGTAAAAAACAAGAAGAAACTGCCCCGTGTCCCACAAAGGAACATAAAACTCTGTACTGTCGCTTTGACAAATTCCTAGAGGAAAATGTTGCTAGAGAAAGTTGATGTTGATTAGCAAGTAAGTCACTGAAGGGTCGAAAATTTAATCTTTTTTTTTTTTTGCCTTTGCTTTTAATTTGTAAGCTGCCAGTGACATGCGATCACCCTCCCACGACTGAGGACTTCAGGCCCAAAGCCTACAGAACGGAGCAAAGTGCCACAGCTTTAGACTCTGCCCCCGTCGAACAGCCATTCTTCTCGTTTTTTCTCATTTCCTCGGAGCGTTTCCAAAGACACCGTCAAATATTCAACTTGCTCTACCGGAGATTTTTTTTTTTTTTTTTTTTTTAAGACAAGTTACCTTATTACCCTAAAGCTAATAGTTTTGTTTCTTCTTTTCATAGCCTTTGGAGCAGTAAGGCTATGTTACCTGTTTTGGAAACACCAAAGTCATGAAGAATGCCGAAGCACGAGAAAACCAAGGCAGGAAACCTCTATTTGGAGGATACCTGTGTTTTTACTCATTTGGTTCCTATTCATGATTATATGATGCTGTGGATAAAGACGTGAGGTCTGCAGAGCGCTTACCCCCCTCGTTCAAGTAAGTGACGACTTAAACGGTGTGACCCACGGTATCGGGGTGGCTACAGTTCATGATACTGGACTGTGTATATTCAAGCTGCTAAGACGGTGGCTCTTCAAAGTTCTCATAACAAGAAAAAAAAGTTCTGGAACCACGTATAGTGACAGATGCCAACTCATCCTGTTGTGATCATTGTGCAACATAAACAAATACCAAATCATTATGTTGTGCATCTGAGGCAACGTCATATGTCAACTGTACCTCGACAAAAACAAAACAAAACAGGGCAGCCCCGGTGGCTCAAGCGGTTTAGCACCGCCTTCGGCCCAGTGCCTGATCCTGGAGACCCGGGATCAAGTCCCATGTCACGCTCCTTGCATGGCGCCTGCTTCTCCCTCTGCCTGTGTCTCTGCTTCTCTCTCTCCTCTCTGTGTATTCTCAGAAATAAATAAATAAAATCTTTAAAAAAAAATTAAAACAAAACAAAAAATCAACTCCAGGGTCATCCTTTAATAAAGCAGACCGTTCACGAGCGTCTGTAAGCAGCTTTTTACGTGAAACATAACTTTTGCTCAGTCACACTTCATACAACGAATTTGCCTCAAAGAAAAATCTCCCAATAGCGCTTATTTATTTACGTGAAAATTAACAGTCCAGAGGAAGAGATTTCTTCGATCATTCAGTTGGGTACCTCCCATGTCTAAATGCAGGGAGCATATTGCAGTAAATGAGGCAGATAAGGTCCCTGGCTTTGAAGAGAGAGAAATAATAAGCAAATAATTATAGAAGATATTTTCAGAGAGTCACGAATGCTATAAAATGCTACACTTGAGCGAAAACAATGAAGACGCGGTCAAAGTGCTGGTATTTGTAACCTAATGCTATTGTGAAATGACGCATTTCACTGATTCGGAGCTGCAAGTATTAAGATGCTGTTAACATCTTTGAAATCTGAGTATTAGAGTCAATGGTTACTTAAAATCAGCATGTTTCAGTAATACATAGAGTACATTTCAACATCAATGGCACAATTACATTCACAGCCAATTGAGTTTTGGAAAAGGTGCCAAGAAAATCCAACGGGAAAGAAATAGTGTTTTCAACAAATGGTGCTGGGACAATTGGATATTGTTACACGGGCAAAAAGACCAATGAGGAACCCTATCTCAAACCATACAAAATAAAAAAGATCACAGACTTAAATAAATGTAAGAGCTACAAAACTATAAAAATGCTTGTAAGAAAATAGCAGTAAACCTTCAACTCTAGATTAGACAAGATTCACGAAACCAAAGCCCAAGATAAAAGATTGATAAATTGGACTTAATCAAAATTTAAAACTTTTGAGCTTCAAAAAGCATCATAAAGCAAAGTGAAAAGAAAACCCACAGAATGGGGGAAAATATTTGCAAAGCTCATATTCAGTAAGAGATCTGTATCCACAATGAACACACACACACACACACAGACACACACACCCCTCCCTCCTTGCAACTCAAGAATGAAGACACCCAATAAAAACCAGGCAGAGAATTTGAATAGATATCATCTTGGGGATACACAGATGGCCAGTAAGTACATGCAAAGATGCTCAACATCACCGGCCACGACGTCTACACAAATCAAAACCACAATGAAGAATCACGCACTAGGATAAAAGAAGATTAAAAGACGCATGTCCACTAGGGTGTGAAGAACTGGAATCCTCACGTTACTTGCTGGTAGGAATGTAAATGGTGCGGCCAGGTTTTAAGACGGCCTTGCAGCTCCTTAAGAAGCTAAACACAGAGCAACTCCCCTCCTAGGTATCCCTCCAAGAGACACGAGAACATACGTCTAGACAAAGACGTGCCCGTGAATGCTCACAGCAACGTTATTCACAATGACCCAAAACTAGAAACCAGCCGAAAGTACGTGTACTGGTGAAGGAATAAACAAGGGCTCAAGGGATGCTGCTGGACGAGAGGAACGGAGCACGGGCACATGTACAGCGCGGCGAACTGCCAGACGCAGAGGGCGACACGGTGTGCAGTTCTATTTCTGCGCGATATCCAGAGAAGGGGAGCTCGGAGACGCGGAGAGCGGATTTGAGGGTTAGGTGGACAAATGGGAGAGTGACTGACCATGAATAAGAGGGTTTTCTTTTTAAAGTGAGGGAAATGCTCTGGAATTACATTATAATAGTATCTGTAAAATCATACTTATTATGGTAAAATTCACTGAATTGCACACTTAAAAGGTGCACACAGGTGAATTTTATGGCAAATTATGTCTCAAGAAAGCTGTTTTAAAAAACAAATGACAGGACGCCTGGGTGGCTCAGCGGTTGAGTCTGCCTTCAACTCAAGGCGTGATCCTGAGGTCCCGGGATCGAGTCCCACATTGGGCTCTCAGCATGGAGCCCGCTTCTCCCTCTGCCTATGTCTCTGCCTCTCTCTGTGTCTCTCATGGATAAATAAATAAAATCTTTAAAAAACAAAAACAGAAAAAAAAGATGCATTAGTAGGGTAACAGATCAAGTATAAGAACAAATAATACCAAAAGAGCAGAGTAAACATATGAGAAAATCAGAAGTACAAATTAAAACAAGATAAATGCTTCACCCGCGGGACGAAGCAAGACTAAGGTGAGTTTGGTTCAGGAACAGGTTATATCCTTTTTTTTCCTAGTTAGCAAATGTATATTAGAAGTATGTCAAAAAACACATCTTGTTGGCTTCTAAATTCCATTTTTAGGAATCCTAAATAAATAAAAATATGAACAGTGATTGAATAAGCATGCTCCAACCTTTGTTACAATAGCTTTAAAAAAAAAAAAAACAGCAAAATGCCCAAGAGAATAGGAGATGGACTGAGTGAACTATGATTCTCCACACACACACACACAGAAGTATATACACCAGGTACATACAAAACATAATATACCCATGCATACAAATATATCCTGTGGCCACTAGCTTTCCCAGTGGTTGGGATTCAGAAGATTTATTTATTTATTTATTTATTCATTCATTCATTTATTTATTTTTTTGCTTCTTGATATTTTCTCATTTGTTCGATCAATGAATATTTGTATATTTTAAAAGATGAGGGAAAAAACCTAGTGTGGATATGTTATCAGCCTTTACATATAAAGGTTTTGGTTAGAAGCTTCTATATCTCCTCCTCCTTTTTTTTTTATAGAGGGAGAACCCAGGCTGGGCAGGGGCAGAGGGAGAGGAAGCGAGAGGCTCCAGGCTGTTAATTCAAGAAACTCTGATAGATAATATGGAGCAGTTAGGTATCCATATTAAAGGGTGATTTGCTCTATAAACTTCAAAATGCCTTTAAAAGTCTCTAGAAGCATGAGTTGCATAGACTTGAAATGACACAAGATAAAAATCCCTAAGCTCAGAGCGTCTGGAGTTGCGGAGACACGAAAAACTAATTATTTGTGACTGTAAAAGTGAGTTCTGAAATCACAATCTATGAACATGAGAAAGTGTCACCAAACCACACGGGGTGTTGAGAAACATCTCTCATGTAAAATTAGATTGTTTTCCAGAAGTAAACAAGGGTCAAAAGCAGAGCCAGAAGGAAATACGATGAAGCTTGTTCCACTGTGATTTTTTAAATTTATTTACTGAGTTCCAACTGCCACAGGGAACAGAGAATGGAAACCTCCTCCTTCCTCCATGAGCAAGTCTGGTGGTTCTGCGGGAGCCGCACAAAGAACACAGGCCCAGTGAAAACATCCACCGCTTTATCAAAGCTGGTTTGTTTCCTCCTAGCAATGAGAAGGAAATGACCCTGAAGGCATCTCACAGTTTCAGACAAGAACTCTTTACTAAAGATTCAAAGAGGGGTGGAAAAAAAAAAAGAAAAAAAGCCAAGTCAAAGTTAAGCCTTAAAATGCTGGGTATGAATCAGGTCAAAACAGGCCAGGAAAAAGATGGGTTTTAAAGGAACATATACATGCAGTTCTGATGAAACATTTGAAGTGTTAAGATAACAACTACCTGCATGTGGATTAATTGGCTAGTCATAGAGAAACTGGATTAATTGGATTTACTAATTTCTAGGCTGCCTCCTAGCTCTCCAGCTATAGAAAGCAATGAACCAAAAAAATTTTTTTTAAATAATAAACAAATAAATAAAAGAAAGCAATGCACCAAGGAACGATGGGTTATAGCAAAAGAAACAATTTCATTTAAAAAACAAAAATTCCTGGGGCACCTGGGTAGCTTAGATGGTTAAAAGCATCCAACAACCGACTTGATTTCAGCTCAGGTCACGATCAGGGTCGTGAGATCAAGCCCCATTTGGGGCTCTGTGCCGGGCGTGGAGCCTCCTTAGGATTCTCTCTCTCCCTCTGCCTCTGCCCCTCTACCCGCACCCCCCCTTGCACCCACACGTGTGATTTCTCTCTCAAAATAAAAAAATAAATGTCAAAAATAAAAAAATTCCTGGGGGGTGGGGGAGGGCATCAGGCTGGCTCAGTAGTCAGAGCACACAACTCAAGGTCATCAGCTTAAGCCCCACGTTAGGCCTAGAGATACTTTAAAAAAAAAAAAAAAACCTTAAAATACATTTATTTTGTATTAACCGGGGAAGAGAGACTGTTTTTGTCATTTTCACTTCCCGATCCGCAGTCGTGTCAGAGCGGTAGACACACCCGGGCACAGCTCTGGAAGAGCCGCGGGAGGGCCAGGTTGGACACAGGCTTCAGGGCAGCCGGGCCAGCGCCGTAAGCGCAGTGAGGTAGGCGCTGGGCAGCAGCACGGAGGCAGAGCGGCCAGGAGTCTTCCATATCCATGAATACAAGATGCGGAGCGTCGGGCGAACACCCCGCGGTGCCTCCGGGGCCCAGAGGGCGGCCCCCAGGCCCAGCCGAGCCCGTGGGCAGCGGGGGGCAGCAGTGAGCGCCTGCTGGGGGCAGGCCCGGAGGGGCCCGCTTCTCTGGCCGTGGCCTCAGTCACAGACCGACCAGCTGTCCCGCAGACCTGAAAATCACGCCAGAAAGCCCGTGTTACCCCACAAGCTTCAGGCTGGTGCTCCGAGTTCCCCACCCTCGGGGCAGGTCCCCAGTCAGATCTTTTTGGGAAAGACTCATCCATCCCCGAGAAGAGTGGGCAACCGTCAGGGTGTCGCCACACCTGCTCTACGGGCGGCGAGACCACACTGCAAGGACAGAATGCTCCCGAAGGTCACCACTGGTCACCGCCAGGGTTACAGCGCAAACGCAGATGTGAGCCACTTGACAACGTGTACGATCAGCTTCATTTCTTTCGCTCCAGAGCCACTCGCCACGCTGCAGCTGTGCCCTGGCCTCCAGCGCCGCCGCCTCCTCCACGAAATACCTCAGGGCGTCATCCCATGTGAGCCCCACAGAAAGTCTGCCTCAGGGGAATGGGCCCTGTTGATCTAACAAATGGGAAAATCGGACGCTGGCAAACCAGCCACTGGCCGGGGTCCTACACAGCCCAGTGAGCCATGTCGTCTCCGTGGCTCCGCACCCCTCACGCTCACAGGACCAACACGAGAGCGGGGGAGGGAACAGCTCGCCATCGCCGTAGAGTCGCTCGCAGTGTCACCCCCACCCGACAACAGAGACAGAGAAGGGTAACACAGAAACATCCCTGTGCACAGAGCGCCATGGCCTCACCCCCAGAACCTGCGACTGGGCCCCTCCACGGCAGAAGGAAGCTTCCAGCTGTGACCAGATGAAGGATCTTGAGGTGGAAGGTTACTCTGGGTTATCTGAGCAGTAGTCACAGGAGGGAGCAGAAGACTGAGCGTCAGATGATGCAGGATGACAAAAACCAGCAAAGCCACCGCCGGCTTCTAGGATGGAAGGAGGAGCTGCGAGCCCAGGAAGTGGGTGACCCCCAGCAGCTGGAAAAGGGCTGAAAATGGGTTCTTCCGTGGAGCCTCCAGAAGGAAGGCAGCACTGCCAAAACCCTGATTCGAGCCCAAATCACATTCTGGACATCTGCCCTCCAAACTGAAGATAATCAATCTGTGCCACTTCTAAGCCTCCAAGTTCAAAGTAACCTGTTACAACAAGAAGAAACTAATCCGGGAATGGTGACAAAACCAAGCAACATACGACATGCACTGGGCTACACGAATATTCTCAATACTGTTTTCCATTCCAATACATTTTAGAATATTTTTACTTCCTAAAATACACTCGTCTTCAGTTAAAGCACCTGTTAATCTTAAGTCCTACTTTCCCACCTCTGCATTCAGATAAGTTAACTATGCTTTTTTCATACCGATCATCGTCACATCTGACAAACAAATCACACGCCAAGATAATGTTTTCATTCTCACTGAGTCCATAGTTGCTTAAGTTCCTATTATTCTGTCAATTGATGGAAAAATCCATTTCGGCCATTATGTGGGCCTTGGTGACAACCTACCAATGCTGTGCGGTCATTAGATCAAGGGATTTTAAAATCCAAGAGGACAGCTATGATTTCAAAGCAAGTTGACCTATTAGAGTCATTTTCCAAATACGTAAACTAAGTCACTAGGTTTTCCCTTTGACATCCCAGCTCTGGTTCTGCTTACATCTAACATCATGGAAATCTGCAGGGAAAGGAAGAATGGAGAAGTCGCACAAAGGGACACAAGTAGAAATGCAATAAAGGTTGTGTTTAGAAGTTAGTAACGACAAAAAAAAAAAAAAAAAAAGATGGAAAACAGGAGTCAGTCACCTGAAAGAAAAATAACATGTGCTTGAGAGCTGAGTTTCACGACTGCAGAAGACAAGAAATTTTAGACTGAGGTCTCCTTCTGCTCCTGCAGGCTTAGCGGGAAACACCCTTCAGAAATCACAGCAATTAAGCTTCCATCTCACACCGAACTTCCTACCCCATTAAACTTTTAATCACAGAACCCTTTATTTTCCCTTCTCGTACAGTATTTTAAAGCTGAATCTGTGATGATCTCCAGTATTTCATCACGTGTACACGCTTCCACTCAAAGTAACGACCAGTAAAATTAATAAATCGGGAGCTGAAAGCATCATTTTCTCTGACGTTCGTGTCGAATCTACGTGGTACGGAAAGGACCGAGGTGCATGCACGGAGCCCTAGACTCGTTTATCTCAACGCAGTGCTCCCTGGGGGTTGGGGTCAGGGACCCCAGGTTTGGGTAGGCTGCTAGTGTACGGTACCCTTCTCAAATTCACTTAAGACGTTTCTTCTGCTTATTTCCAGCTTCGTTTCTTTCCTTCTTTCTTTAAAGATGTTATTTATTCATGAGAGACACAGAGAGAGGCAGAGCCACAGGCTGAGAGAGACGCAGGCTGCCTGAGGGGAGCCGGATGCGGAACTCGATCCTGGACCCGGGTCTCGGCCTGGCCCCCAGGCGCCCCGCCACATCACGCCAGGCCTGCGGTGCCCTCCCCGCTCACACTGTGTGCAGATGCGTGGTGCTCACATAGTCCGCGCCTGCGGGTCACACGGAGTGACCTGTCACTGGCCGACCTGGGCGCGCGCTGCGTGTCCACCTGGGCCCCCTCCGCACGGCCTTCTGGGGGCTCGGGCAGCTGCCACCTGCCTGCACAGCCTTCCCCACGGGCACTGCCTGACTCCCGAAGCCGCGCGTTCAGCCTTCTGGGGGCCGCACCCGCGCATCTGTGTCCCCTATGCAGAGGTACAGTGACACAGACGCAGGCGTTTCCCAGACATTCTCGAAATCTTCCCTCCTCCCCCAGGACCCCAAGTCGTGTCTCGGGGAGGAAGGAGCACGTGCGAAGCATGCTCGGCTTCCTCAAGAGCTTCCTTAGCTTCTTAAACTCCACGTTAGGCCGCCTTCAAGTCAGCGCCAACTTCTTGCTTAGCTACTGGCAGCGTCCATGCCCGGAGCCAGCACTGGGAACTCATCCTCCAGGGTCTACACAGCCTGACGCCGGCCGACCCGGGCCAACACCGGCGGCGCAATCAGCCCGATCACATACGGATCAGTAATGGGCGGACCGCGTACCTGTAGACTGCTTTCTCCCTGTTACCTCATTTTCTGGCCCAAAAAGAGAAAGATGCACCCTCTTGCTCCCCTACGTTTCCTTCTTCTGAAGGGCACTCCAAGTTTTATTTCCGTATGCAAGCTGGCCATCTCTCGTTCCTCTGTTGGGCGAGGTAAGCCGTGCTTCTCCCAACGGGCACGGGCACGACACTCAGACTCAGCCCATTGGAAGCCACCACACAGCCCCAGATCCCTGCGGGGGACGCCGAGGCCAGCAGGCACGGAATCCTGCGCCCGGTGCCCCGCGGATGGTCAGCAACGCCAGCAGCGGTGGGACACGGGCCAGGGTTCCTCTGCGGCCTTCTCTGGCCCAGTTCTCAGAACACCAGGGAGTCGCCGATACCCTCCTAGTAAATTCCTGTTCAGCTAAAGTTAGCCAAAATCCGTTTTTATCGTTTTTCCACCTACGTGGAAAATACACGCCTATGGCAGGTGCCTATCCACGCACTAGCAGGCAACGGGAAGCAGGAACACATTCAGCCCCCGGCTTGGAGAGCTGGGTTAGCCAGGATAACAAGCCTATCATGACATAACCAGAAGGGAGAGAGAAGGGAGGGAGGGAGGGAGGGAGGGAGGGAGGAGGGATGGAACAAACGTCCTAAATGGATTCCTCAGGACAAACCAAGAGTTGGTCTGTCCATCTCCCGCAGGTCAGCGTCCACGCTCTGTCCTCGCTCGGGGGCCCAGGCTCATGGAGGCCGTCACCTCGCGCATGGCCCCCGGTACGGGGCGGGCAGTGCCACCCACCCCAGCCTTCCTTTCGCATGTTACCAGCACAGAAAGCACAGGAGCAGACCTACCTTTGAAGGTTTCCCAGTTCTAGAAACAGGACGCTGAAGAACATAATGTCTACGGCCTCGTATGAACCAGCGCTAAGTCAAATAAAATGACTTTAGGGATAATGTTATTAAAAGCACAAGGCGAGAGCCCTTTCAAGCACGAGGTCTCTTGTGCAGCCAGAAACAACAAAGTAGCCCACCGGCTGCCTGACTGCGGTGCTTGAGGCCCTCCCGGGAACGCACCCCAGGAGGGTGCAGGGGACTCCCCCAGCAGCGCCCCAGGGCCCATCCTCCTCTCAGGTCCGTCACAGCAAATATAAAGGACGAGAAAAGAGCCACAGGGCAAACGCCACAGGAGCATCAGGAAGGTCAGGGAGAGGAGCAAACGTGATGGCTCAGGGAGCTGACACTGTTTATTTTAAAGATTTTATTTATTCACGAGAGACGCAGAGAGGCAGAGGGAGAAGCAGGCTCCATGCAGAGAGCCCGATGCGGGACTCCATCCTAGGACTCCGGGGTAACACCCTGGGCCGAGGGCAGGCGCTAAACCGCTGAGCCCCCCAGGCATCCCCAAGGCAGAGACTTTAAAACCAGGGAGGAACGGTCAGTGGGGCAAAGCGTGGAAGGTCCGGTGATGCGAGGGGCCCACAGGATCCACCAAGCAGCAGCCACCGCCAGACGAGGTGGCTGGACCCGGGCACGAGGCCCTGGATGCGAAGGCAAAGGGAAGGATAATGACCAAGAGGAGATTGTGTCCAAGGGGAGGCTGCTCTGGTTCGTTTCTCAGGTAGAAACAAGTCAAACTTGTTTTAAAGTGGAAAAAAAAGGAGGGGGATGAATATAAAGCAGAGCCAGAGAGACGGGAGGGTCGAGGGGAGGCGGAGGGAGCAGGTGCTGATGCAAAGCAGCTCATATGTCCAGAGCCGCTGCCCTGTACCCAGCACCAAGCACCCAGCACCGAGCACCCAGCACTAAGTACCTAGCACCCAGCAAAGAGCACCCAGGACTGAGCACCCATCAGCAGGCACCCAGCACCCAGCACCTCCCATGTCTGAACTCCCCCCGTGTGATGCACACTCAGGTCTGAGGGGACGTGGCCCCAGGGACAAGGCAGGAACCTGCGCAAACGCGAGCCCAGCCGGGGCCTCCTGAGGACACCCTCACCCCCGGGGCTACGGTCTCCGTGGGCAGGTGCCCCAGATGGCAGACCCCTGTGGGGCAGGGAGGCCTCGGCGTCGGCCAGGACGGCGGGGCGGCCTCAGGGAAGCCGTGTAGGCCGGGAGGGAGGAACCTCCATCACAGGCATCGCTTCCTCGGTCAACACGCAGCCTCACGTGCTCCTCCTGGACACGCGGCACCTTGACGGGCTCTGCAGACGACCCTGGCCTCCCTCCTGCGTGGACGGGACTCTAACGTAAAACTGACGTCTTCGTTCCTGTGCTCTTGGCACTTGAGGTCTCGGAACTTTCATGAACGATCACAGAGATATCACAGCGAGACAAAGGAATCGGACCGAGAACACGTCCCTGTAGACACATCCCCTAAGACCTTGGTCCCTAACTGGAACGGGCTGCTCCGAGCCCCGGTCCCCTCGGTGGCCGGCTGCGGGCCTGCTCCAGGCCTGGGCTCGGCGGGGGCCTGCTCACCGCGCAGCACGGAGCACGCACCCTCACAGGCAGGTGTTGACCGCACAGGGGACCCCACGCCGTGACGCACCTACTCCAGGGGAGCAGTAAAGCAACTAGGGGACGGGGCACAGGACAAACAGCGACGGTGACCACCAGCCAGACGGGCAGGAGGAGATAAAGACCAGAGGAGATAGAGACTGGCCAGGCAGCGGCAAAGCATGTGCCCCGCGGGCGCCCCAACGTGAGGCCACAGTGAGGGAGACAGAAGCTACCAGTGGGCCGGGAGCAGGGTCCCAGCAGCCACCAGGGTCCATGCGTGGCCTTCCAGCGCCCCAACCTCCTGCAGCCCTTCTCTCCGCGCGGGACGCCCTGGGGCTGTGGTGCCCTCCTGGGCCAGCTGTCCCCGGTGGGGCGACGGCTCCTGGCCTGCGGCTCTCCCCACCGAGCCCTCCACCCAGCCCCACTAAGCACTCCCTCTCCAACCCCCTCAGGCCCCACGAGGCCTCGCACACAACTCTTCGTGAACAGTCCCTTTCCTAAAAGCCCCTGGCGCTGCCCCGATGTAAGCCGTGTCACCTGTTCCCTGGCAGCGCCCTGCGAGCCCAGGAGTCCAGGCAACAGTCCAGGGGGAGCAACGGTGGCATGGACCAGGGTGACAAGCAGCAGTCAGGTGTCCATTTGCTGACAGATACGAGGTCAGGCATAAATCCAGATGTGGGCCCAAGAACCCAAGGGGTGGGAGGTCATCAACCCAGATTGATTTCTTAAAAATCACAAATCGACAGAAAACGTGCACAAATGCATTAAAAGTGGCACGCAAGGAAAGGGATACCGTGGCTTGCAAACACAGGCAAAGGTGCAGACTCTTACCGTTAAAGGAATGCAAATTAGTACGACCACACAGCACAATACGACATATATGACACATGATATTTAAATAACATGCAAGGGGATCCTCAGGTGGCTCAGCGGTTAGCACCTGCCTTCAGCCCGGGGTGTGACCCTGGAGACCCGGGGTCGAGTCCCCCATCGGGCTCCCTGCATGGAGCCTGCTTCTCCCTCTGCCTGTGCCTCTGCCTCTCTATGTCTATCATGAATAAATAAAATCTTTAAAAAAAAAAGAGATATACACGTGTGTAGGGATAAGAAAATTCTAGAAACATCTGCACAACTGCTCACAGCGAGTGCCTCTAAGCAGCCTGAGGTCACAGACTCCTGATGTGCGTACAGACCCTCTGTGGACCGCTGGAGACTTTCCGACCAAGCACACGTGGTATCTCCTCAATAAACAAAATAGCATCTGAAGATCGAGCTCAAGAACAGCAGCGGACCATCTCATGCTGCATGCAGACCTGGGCGCCGAGCCCAGGAATGTTCCTGAGCGGGACGACCCACCAACACTGGACTACGGTTCTACGTCACTGTCATTTCTATTTTGTGAGAAAAACCTAAAAGCCCTGATGGTGGTCAGCGTGGCGAGTCCCCGGGCCTCCTCGGTGCGGGGGACAGAGCCAGCCTGCACGCCCTGGGCGCCTTCCGAGCGCCAGCCACACGGGGATGGTGGCGACGGGCTGCGCGCGGCTGGCTTCGGATGGGAAAGGCCAAACACGACCCGACTTTCTACCACGAGTCAGGTTAGTGCCGGACCGTCGGGCGGGCACGGGTCAGGACACCGGGGCACGGTCCACACCGTGACTCCTGGGCTGCCGCCACCACTCGCAGAACTGACGCCGCTGGGAGCTGGCGGGACGCAACAATCCGATCCAGGGCAGACCGGTGACCTCCAGGCTCGCCTTAAATAGTCTGTCAAAGCCCCGTGAACCCAAATCCGTCACAAAAATTTGGTAAGACTCTTTCGCCAGAACAATGCTGTGTTCTTTCTTTCGGGAATTCTCCTAAGTTCTCACAAACGTGGGCAGACGCGCATCCCCTCGTGGACTCAAAGTCAAGCGCCTTAGGTCTTCCCATCGGCTCACGGGAGCCCTCTGCGCCCCGCAACTCGGACCCACACAACATTCCCCGCAGGTAACCCCCGACAGTCACCCAAGCCACAACGCAGGGCTCACTCGATAAACATAGGCCTAGAAGCTTCCTTCCTTCAGCCCAACCCCACTCCCGGGACAGGACAGACCCCTCAACTGGCGCTGGCAGCGCGGCTCAAGGCTTAGATTATTTCACCACCAGGGACGTGATCTACCACAAAAACACCGCGGCAGATTTTCCCCGGATTTTCCCTGGATTTCTACAGACTGGCACGAGGAGTCGGAAATGGAAGCCGTCCCAAACGGAGAACACAATGGATTTCTGAGGCTTTTATGCAGCACAAAGCTGCGGGGAGAAAGAAACAGAAGCCTTTTGTTTTCATGGAACTTTCCCCGGGGATCTGAGCTGCTCATATACATTGTTTTAATTAAGCAGTTCTGTTTAAGTTAAAAGTTGTTTCAAAAATTACATGATCCCGGGGCACCTGGGGGGGCTCAGCTGTGGAGCATCCGCCATGGGGTCGGCCCAGGGCGTGACCCCGGGTCACGGGATCGAGGCCCGCATCAGGCTCCCTGCATGGAGCCTGCTTCTCCCTCTGCCTGGGTCTCTCTCTCTCTCTCTCTGTTTCTCATGAATAAATAAAATCTTTTTAAAAAATTACATGGTATTAAAAAAAATATCAAATGGGGGGAATGAAGGGATTCAGGACGGCCCCCACCCCCAACCAACAAATTACCACTTTGGCATATGGATTATTTTCAGATCCTGCGGGCCGAAGAAAAACGTTTATCCTTCCCTTAACCACACCGAGGCAGCTAAATTGAGGGTCTTTCCCAGAATAACAGTTATTAACAGAAATAAGTTTTAGCTGAGTGACCCATCTCTAGGGTAGGGCAAACATCTAATTATCTAACATCTGCTCTTTTTTTTTTTTAGGGTGTGATTTGTTTGAGAGAGAGACAGAGAGCACGAGCATGAGGAGTGGGGAGGGGCAGAGAGAGAGGGAGAAGCAGAGTCCCCAGCTCTGGGCCGGACCCCAGGACCCTGGGTCATGACCTCAGCCGACGGAGCTGCCCGGCACCTCAAAGATCTGCTTGTCTTATGACCCCATGAAGCACGTTCCTTTTCCCTGAAACCCCAGACCCTCAGCCCCTTTCTCCTTGGCTCACACGGAGCATCTTCGGAATCTCCACGTCTCCGTGGTTTCCCAGTGTCTACACGTATTAAACCTGATGCTCGGGGAATCCCTGGGTGGCTCGGCGGTTTGGCGCCTGCCTTTGGCCCAGGGCGTGATCCTGGAGTCCCGGGATCGAGTCCCACATCAGGCTCCCGGCATGGAGCCTGCTTCTCCCTCCTCCTGTGTCTCTGCCTCTCTTTCTCTCTCTATGTCTATCACAAATAAATAAAAATAAATAAATCTTTAAAAAAAAAAAACAACAACAGCAACCTGATGCTCTCTTGTTAATCGGTCTCAGATCAGTTTGATTCTTACCAGCCAGAAGGATCTTCAGAGGAGACAAGCATTCTTGCTCCCCACACCCCCGTGACCAACAGGACGGAAGGGAAGAAGGGGGAAAATATCAACTAATATAAATTGAGGAACGGGACCCGTGCTCCGACCTTTACCTGTTGCGTCAAATTCAATTGGCTGGCAGCCGCGGTGAGCAGACCAGTCACACTTGAGGACTTGTCCTCCTTCCACAATCCCAGGCTGGGTGGTGTTTGCTTTGGGTGCTCCCACCAGGAGAAACATCCTGCTAAAAGACAAGACAGAAGAGGAGACTTTAAGATGATGCAAAAGCAAAAACATAAATAAAAAAATAAAATGATGCAAAAGCATAAACGACGACGTATGACCTGGGGCGGGTCATCACTCTCTAGCTTTATCCGCGGTGATGTTTGAGGCCACTCACCGCAGCACGATCGGTGTCCTCCGCCCGCTGCGGACACGCACCCCTCATCGCAGGTGACTCATCCTAGTGACGTGAGGCAACCTCAGCATCACGACTCATCTAAGGTGCGGGTCAGAGTGCACACTCCAAATAAAAACCGTTCGCCGCATGTCAATCACATCTCAAAAAGGCTGTAAAAACGTACGCTGGCCAGAGTCCGGGGCCTGGCGCTGTGATGCTCGGTTTCGTATTTTGCGTTTTGCGGAGGTTTTTGTTCGCTGGTCTGTGTTTGTCATCTGCTGTGGACTTCCTAGATCTTGCATGCCAACCCAAAAAATACACACGTACCTGGTTCTAAAGTACGGGGATGCTAAACATGAACGTTTCTCCTTTGGGGCAACTTATCTTGTTTCAGAACTATTACCTTTCATTTTAAGTGACTAACGGATTTCTCTCTTCAGAGGGCTAATGTCATCAACCCCCAGCCAAACCCCCAGCATCGGTCTTCGACCTCTCATCAGAATAAAACGAGCAGAAGACAAAATAATCAAGTTTTTAAGCAAAAGAGACTTTTTTCCTCAGGGTTTGTTTTTTCTATTCATTCAGAAGAAAGAAGTGGCTCGAGTGTGTCCCGCACAGAGAGCGCAGCACTGGGCACCGGAGACGCCAAGACGAGCAGCGCAGCCTGGTTCCTGCCTCGGAGGGGTCACCTGCTGACCCGGAAAATCAGGCTTGGTTCCTGGGGCCGCGGAGAAAACCCACGACCACTGGGAGAGGGTGTTCGGAAATAGGGACAGGAAGTCCTCTTTGCATAAAGAAGCGAGCTGTAAGGAACGGAGGAGAAAGGCCTCCCCGGATCAAGGGAAATTGCAGGTTTGCTCTGTAAAGAATGCACAGCGATCTCAGTTAGATAAAGTAGCAAGGGCGCCTCCATCTAAGTAAATGGAGGGACACACGGGGCTGGAGGGTGATCTCGGGGGTTGGCGTGCCGGGGGCAGGGGAGCAGGTACAGGAGCTCAGCCTCCAGGAGCCTCAAGGAAGGAGGCTCAGCGGAGGCCAGAAAGCCCGCTGAGCCCGACGGGACAAACGTGGGAGGTCGCAGCGCTGAACGGGGGGCCCTGGGCCACGGTAATAAGGTCCATGGGAAGCCTTGGATTTTTTTTTTTTTTATGCAGAAGAATGACACAATCCAATAAAGAAAACTAGATGTGGTGCCTTTGGGGGATCAGATCAAGGAGGGAGAGGAGCAAAGTGGAACAAGGAGAGCGAGAGACGGTCTCGGCTGGGAGGGCGGACGGTGGGCAGCTGGGAGGGCGGCGGGCAGCAGGGGCAGGTGACAGGTCACCGCAGGTCACCACGGGTCGCCACAGGCAGGGGTGAAGACCAAGAAACGCCAGCGGCCTTTCATTCGGGGACGCACGGGTGGGAGAAGCGGCCACTGCACCTGAGGGCCCTCGGGAGCGGGGAGGCAGGCGGCGGCGGTGCTCACGGGAGGAGCAGGGGCTGCACGCTGGCCCGGGACACCTGCGCGGCTCCCCGGGTAGCCGGGGGCCCCCAGGACAGGTGCCGGGGTGTCCTGGAGGTCGGTGCTGAGCCCAGGTGGGTCCAGAGGGGCGCCGAGGGGCCTCGGAGAGAGGAGGGCCCAGGAGCGAGCCCCAAGGAGCCAGGGCACTCAGGGGTCGGACAAGGCGCGTGAAACACAGG
The DNA here is from genome assembly GCA_017311455.1 of Otocyon megalotis megalotis. Lineage (NCBI taxonomy): Eukaryota > Metazoa > Chordata > Mammalia > Carnivora > Canidae > Otocyon > Otocyon megalotis. Next base: position 87,628 of record JAEUCK010009488.1, read on the forward strand.
CGGGAACGAGGGAAACACTGAGGTCTGAAGGGCGCCGGCGCAGTCGGACGCACAAGGCCTGCAGCAAACGCCGTCCCATTACTTCGTTTCCCTGTTAAACACCTGGTCGCTTACGTCCTCGCAAAGAAGAGTCTTCATTGCCTTTCACGGGTCTGCACAGTCGTGAGCGGCCCCGCTCTGGAGTGTGGAAGGTCCCCTTGAGCTCCTGCACCCTGTTTGCGCTGCACACGTCCTATGTGGCGCCCGCCGAGTCGCTCCGGAGCCGGCCGCCCCGACGGCTGCCTGACCGGGTCCCGCTTCCCGGGATTGATCGCAAGACCCCGGGCTCGCGGGCAAGACTCCCAGGCAGAGCACCGCCTGCTGCGCGAGCGGCCCGCGGCCCTATTCGGCATCAGCGCGACACCCGGGCCAGCGCCCTCTGCTCGAGCTCGAGGCCGACTCGTTTTCCTTCAGGGGGACGAACCACACGGCCCTGAGCAGGAGGGCCCTACCCCACGGACAAGGGCACAAAGCTCCTCGCAGCTCCTCTGGGGCAGCGGCCAGGCTTTGCGGCCACGTTACTCATGTACATATGCACATGCGTGTAGGCACATACGTATATATACAATTTTCCACTTCAAGTCAAAACTTTGGTCCCCGAAATCACACCGCTTCCCCCCTCCATCCGGATGAAGTGATTTTTGCATGCACGACAGAGAAGAGAGTATCTCGGACTCCGAAGCGCACTCTCCAAGGTCTACCTGAAAAGGCCCCGGATCCGTTCCTGCAACAGTCCTAAGACGCGCAACAGGAGCCCAGGTCCACACGGGATCCCTGCACTGCGGATCACAGCCGGGGTCCCGGTGAGGACAGGTCACCTCTGGGGCCGTGGCTCGCAGCAACCCCATGGGACCGCCTGCAGGGGCTTTCAGAGCCCGCCCTCCTGCGCAGCAGCCAACGGCTTCCTTCAAAGCAGGGGGCCTCGATTCATCTTCGCCTACACAACCAGAGTTCAAGGAAAGTCGCTTAAGTTGACAGGTTAAAAAAAAGAGAGACAAAAAAATAAAAGTAAATAAAAATTAAAAAATAAATAAAAATTGACAGGTAAAGGGCAGCCCGGGTGGCTCAGCGGTTTAGCGCTGCCTGCAGCCCAGGGCGTGATCCTGGGGTCCCGGGATCGAGTCCCGTGTTGGGCTCCCTGCATGGGGCCTGCTTCTCCCTCTGCCTGTGTCTCTGCTTCTGTGTGTCTCATGAATAAATAAATAAAATCTTTTAAAAAGGGGGGGGGGGCGGCTTCTTTTTCCCCGTTTCCTCAAAAGACCACTAATTAACTTAAATGCAAGATCTCAACAGACCAAAAAAAAACGGAAGAAGAGCACCAAACGGGGAACTTGCAACATTTGCTGACACCAGTGAGGAGCTGCAGAAGGTACCAGCGGGGAGTGGAGACTCGCAGAGATTTATTTCACTGCCGAGCGGTGAACACGTGACTCTGGGCAACTCGGGCACGCAAGCCTGCAGCCTTCTCCAGACTCAGTCCCTCTCCCTCCAAACCGTCGACCCAAGAACGGCATCAGGATCCCCATCCTCACCATTCTCCTCAAATGAGACATTTCCATTACCTGACCTCGACCTGACAGTCTACACACACGAGCGCACTGTTGATGAACATCACGCCAATAAACTCTAAAAGGTAAAGGGCGGGGGGGGGTGGGTGTAGCAGAAAGAGGTAGAGGGAGGGGGTGGAGGGTGGAAAAGCAGGGGGGGAGAGAGGACAGAAAGGGGAGACCGGGTGGGGGAAGGAAGAGGACGGAGTGAGATGACCCGGAGGACGCCCGCAGGCCCGTCCCAGCAAGGTGTGCTTTCTGGAAGGGCAGGTGCTTCGGAGCGTGACCTCACGGCCAAGGGGACGCAACCAGCCAAACAATGGCCAGGGCGTTTTTTAAAACCGCCCAAATGAACTAAGTTATTTGGCTGCTTTGGGCACCAACTCCTCCAACATAAAGCAGGTTTTGTGCAGTTGGCGGACCGCAGGCTGAGCAATGAATGAGCCTCCAGCAACGTCAACCTTTGAAAAACTATCACATACATCTGTACAAAACAGTGTGTTTACGCAGCACCAGCGTGTTTCCTTGGCTCTAATTCCAGTCTCAGGTTCGCTTTTCATTAAAAAAAAAAAAAAAATGCTACAGAGTCAACAGTTCTATGATATAAAACAGGCACAGTAACCGTGACCTCTGCACGTTCTCTCTTTTCGAACGTCTTATAAAGCCCGGGCGTCATCAGGCGTAAGCCACGTGGAGTCTGCTGTTCCGACGAGAAGGCCATAGCATGCACCTGCCGGTCACTCACGGTAAGAGCCAAGGGCCACAGGACCAGGGCCCCCGGGGCGCAGGAATGAGCGGGAGTCACTGCCCTGGAGGTGGCCGGGGCGGAAACAGCGCGCAATGGCCGGGAGCTCGCGGACCTCAGTGGGCCTCAGTGGACCTCAGTGGGCCTCAGTGGGCACGGCGGGCCTCGGTGGGCCTCAGTGGGCACAGTGGGTCTCGGTGTGCATCGGTGGGCCTTGGTGGGCCTCAGTGGGCCTCGGTGGGCATCAGTGGGCCTCAGTGGGCATCGGTGGGCACGGCGGGCCTCAGTGGGCATCGGCGGGCACGGCGGGCCTCGGTAGGTCCGGGAGGCCGTGGGCAGCATCAGGAGGCATCGGAGAAGACGAGACCCACAAGATGCTTCAGAAAGATGCAGCCACAGGGCTCGCAGCTCGGAGGCCCGATGAGGCCCCGCGGAAGGAAGAGGGCCCACGGCGAAGTGGGGTGCAGAGGGGAACACAAGGCCCAGGGACGAGGGAAACTTCTGGGACCTTCTGTCCGGTGACTAATCGCTGACGAGGATCAGGGGAGCACAGCAGAGGCCCAGAGAAACAGAAGACGAGAGGGAGGACAGCGAAACTACTCCCCAGGCGACTGAGAGCAGGCTGCTAGCGGCGCAGGGCCCCAGCCGGTGCCCGGAGCCCGCGGCGGGGCAGTCGCCTGGCGGGCAGGAGCGGGCCGCAGGCCTGAGGCGCAGCGCTAGCTTCCGGCGGAGCCGCTGCCAGGGTGGCTGGGTCATGGGTCATGGAGAGCCGCGTGGGGGGAGGGGGGGGCGACTGTCCTGCCAGGCCCCCGGCAGCCAGGCAGCGCCCGCCCCCTTGTCCCCACTCAAGGGAGCATGAAGAAACTGCAAATAAGGCTCCACTAGCGCCTGTTTTTCTAAAACAGCCATCTAAAAAATAAAAAAATAAAAGATTCATCTATTTATTAGAGCGAGAGAGCGAGCGGGCGCAGAGGGAGGAGAGCCGCCGCCTGGCCTCCGGGCTACAGCCCCGAGACCCCACCCGAGCAGGAACCACGAGTGGGTGCTCCAGGGACGCGCCCGGGGGTTACCTAACCCCGTGGGGGGGTGGGCAAGAATCCCAACTCGGCGCTGCTGGTCAGCGGGGAGAAGATGCAGATGTAAAACGGGACCGAGACAGCGAGAACTCTCTGTGAAGAACGAACAAGAAAATCGCCCCAGTACTTTCTTCCTAAAAATTTAAAACCTAAATACGAAAATTAAATGGAATTTGAATTTCATGCCCTGTCATTGGATCCCACCCTGCCCCCGACCTCACACCAATCCACCCTAACAAACAAAGCCTGAAAATCCCTGTGGCCTCAGTGACCTTAATCCTAAAAGAGTTGATCGTGTCCCTGCTTCCCCCGGGGCTTTGCGCTCCAGAGTGCCCCAGAGCCAAGTGTCCTGAGTAAAAGTGCTTCGTGAGTTACGGGAGAGCGAGGCACACCAACGCCAGGCGGCATTCACACTTAAAGCGAGGGCGCAATTTTTAATTTCTCCAATTATTCCCCAAAATAAAAACGTTGACTTCACTTCATGGCCTATATGTGATCTTTAAATTCTATGTAAGTTTGGCAATCTAGACGTCGGAAATCAATGTATACAAGAAAAAAAATTATGGAACGCTTATTTTTCAGAATTTTTAAATCGCAATTTTTGTGACTTTTCAGTTTAAACCTAGGACTCTTTACCGGAGGAATTTTCTTGAAGGAGTCACCTTAATATTTTTCCTTAGTAATTCACTTTCCGTTTTCTTTAATAAGCAGTGATTCAGGGACACCTGGAGTCCCGGTATTGAGTCCCGCGTCAGGCTCCCTGCATGGGGCCTCCTTCTCCCTCTGCCTGTGTCTCTGCCTCTCTCTCTCTCTGGGTCTCTCAGGAATAAATAAATAAAAATTTTTCTAAAGAAACACACACAAAAAACAGTGATTCTTTACTTTTCACAACAATATGGAAATAATATCGATTTTTTTGAACAAAAATGAACCTAAAATAATACCTGTGGGAACTTAAATTTTTTAAAGATTTTATCTTATCTTAGAAAAAGTTGGCATGCAAGCAAGCAGGGGGAGGGGAAAAGGAAAGGGAGAGAGCGAATCCCAAGCAGAGTCCCACACCGAGCATGGGGCCCAACAGAGCGCTGGATTTCACAACCTGGAGATCACGGCAGGAGCAGGAAGCCAGAGGCTGGGCGCTTGGGACACAGCCGCCCCAGGGGGCACCAAGGGAAATGAGAAGCCATAGAAATCTTCGTTACTGTTGCTTCCTCATTAATCCAGGAATTCTTCCTTCGGAAGAAAGGAATCTTTTTTTTTTTAAGATTTTATTTATTTATTCATGAAACAGAGAGAGCGAGGCAGGGACACAGGCAGAGGGAGAAGCAGGCCCTGCGCAGGGAGCCCGACGCAGGACTTGATCCCAGGACCCCGGGGTCACGCCCTGGGCCGAAGGCAGGCACTAAACCGCTGAGCCACCTGGGCTGCCCAAGAAAAAAATCTTTAATTAGCAAATACTTTTTTTATGATGTGGATATTTTTTCTTTTAGAAGTTTATCATCACACCAAATAACAGCAACAATAAATGCAACTGCTAATATAAATGGATGCTTAAGTTTAAAAGTATCTTTTATAAAATTCAGCATAATTTTACATGAATCTTTGCTAAAATCTGAAAAGCTCAGTAAGCAGAAATCTTTGTTTATATATACTTAAAGAAAAAACCTTCAAAATTGATGTGTATTTTTTTAAGGTAGGCTACATCTAGAGCTCAGCTGTTCATCAGTTACAAAGTCACGGGTAAACATTTCAAAATATTACATGGGATCAAACCAAGTTCAAGATTACCTTACCCCTGAAGGCCACCTGGAGGTCATGAAACCTGTGGGTTCCTAATATATTCAAGGACCAGAGTAACTAGTCAAAGATTAGGCAGCCAGCCTTGTAATCAAAAACAGCACAGGGCAGCCTGGGTGGCTCAACGGTTTGGCACCTGCCTTTGGCCCAGGGCCTGAGCCTAGAGACCCAGGATCGAGTCCCACGTCCGGCTCCCTGTGTGGAGCCTGCTTCTCCCTCTGCCTGTGTCTCTGCTTCTCTCTGTCTCTGTGTCTCTCATGAATAAATAAGTAAAAAAAAAAAAATTAGAAAAAAACAGCACACATCTCACCAACAGTGCAACACTACTGCGTTTTCCTTAGCGACCACATTTGATGTTTATTGTGTCCTTATCTTTACACTGCTGAGCCCAGAGGGCTGCCTCAGGATCACTCCCACGATTTGCAAAACATTCCATCCACTCTAAAGCATTTAAGTGCTAACTCTTGCTAATTTAAGTACCGACTTGATGAAACACAAAGCGTATTTTCAAACCTGTAGAATTTCTGTACAAAGTACACGTAAGGGAGCCTGTACCATGTGGGCACACACCTAAAAATAGCTGGAAACAAAAAGACTTCCAGGTACCAGACACTGGCTGACAAAAATGATCAAATCGAACGAGAAGGCACAAAAATGCTGCCCAAGTTGATTGTTTTTTTCCCCCGTTCTGGAACATGTGTGCTCAACGGAAAGCCCTGAGAATGGAGACAACAAACAAAACAACTGAGTTCGCTACAGAAAACAAGGTCTGGTTTCCAGTAACCGCTTCCAGCCTCCTCCCTGTTGCTGAGGTCGTCACCGAAACTGAAGGACAATGAACAACAACGAGTCCTGCTGGACGTTCCAACGGGCCCGAAAAGTGTTTAGATCATCCTCAAATCAGGCAGGAATGGGTTGGGGGCCGGTCCCCTGCAAGTGCTGAGCATCCAAGCATCCGTCCTCTTCCCCGGAAAAGCGCTCCGGATGCTCCCCACCCGGAGCACACGCGGGGAAGGAGGCGGGACTCGGCACCACCGAGGCCGGAGCAGCTTTGCCTGTTGAGGTGCAGACCTCACGGGGCGGCCACGGGCAGGGACGGTGTTCCCCGGGCTCCTGGGGGGGGCGTGACGTCAGCGCCCGCCAGGTGGGGGCCACGTGGGGGCCAGGTGGGGGCCGCTCGCGCCACCGCGACTCCAGGACCGAGCTAAACTCTCAACCCCGCAGGGTCCGGCGACCTGGGGCGACCTGGGGCGACCTGGGGCGCGGGACACTCCGCAGCAGCCGCTCTCCCCCTACGACGACCCCAACCACGAATTACTATAAAGAACACCTGGCACATTCCCTTCGTCCGCTCAGCACCCCCCCTCCCCCCAGGTGTGCAAAGGTCCCAGGTCCCGGGCAGAGAAGTTACTACGCCAGGTGGGGGTTGGACGGGAGGGGAGGGGCTGGGGGGACGGGAGGGGAGTG
>JAEUCK010009489.1:0-108266 GCA_017311455.1 Otocyon megalotis megalotis
GGGTTAAGGTTAGGTTGCCATAGAGGTTAGGGTTAGGTTTAGGGTTCGAGTACAGGTTAGGTTTAGAGTTAGGGTTAGGGTTAGGGTTAGGGTCAGGGTTAGGGTTAGGGTTAGGATTAGTGTTAGGTTTACGGTGAGTGTTACGGTACAGGTTGGGTTTAGGTTGAGGGTTAGGGTTAAGGTTGTGGTACAGGTCAGGTTTCAGTTTAGGGTTAGGTTTAGGTTTAGTTTTAGGGTTAGTGTTGAGGTATAGTTTGGGGTTAGGTTTAGTGTTAGGGTTAGGGTTAGGTTTGCCCTAGAGGTTAGGGTTATTGTTAGGGTTAGGGTTAGGGTTAGGTTTGCCCTAGAGGTCAGGGTTAGTGTTAGGGTACAGTTTAGGTTTAGATTCAGGTTTAGGGTAAGTGTTAGGTTTACAGAACATGGTAGTTTTAGGATTAGTGTTAGTGTTAGTGTTACGGTACATGGTAGGGTTAGGGTTAGGGTTTGGGTTATGGTACAAGTGAGGGTTTGGTTAGGGTTAGTGTTAGGGATAGGGTTACGGTACAGGTTAGGGTTACTGTTAAGGTTAGGGTTAGGGTTAAGTGTAGGGTTACGGTAGATGTTAAGATTAGGTTTAGGGTTAGGGTTCGGGTTAGGGTTACGGTACAGTTTAGGGTTAGGTTTAGGCTTACAGTACAGGTTAGGGTTAGGGTTAGGGTTAGGGTTAGGGTTAGGGTTACGGTACAGGTTAGGGTTAGGGTGAGGGTTAGGTTTACGGTATAGGGTAGGGTTAGTGTTAGGGTTAGGGTTAGTGTTACAATACAAGTAAGGGTTAGGGTTAGGTTTAGGGTTACGGTACAGGTTTGTTTTAGGGTTAGGGTAAGGGTTATGGTTAGTTTTACAGTACAGGTTAGGGTTAGGGTTAGTGGGAGGTTTACGGTACACGTTATGGTTAGATTTAGGGTTAGGGTAGGTTTACGGTACAGGTTAGGGTTAGTTTTACGAGCAAGATACGGTTAGCGTTAGGGTTACGGTTACGGTACAGGTTAGGGTTAGGTTTAGGCTTAGGGTTAGGGTTAGGGTTGCTGTATAGGTGTGTTGTAGGGTTACATGTAGGGTTAGGGTTAGGGTTAGGGTTATAGTAAAGGTGAGGGTTAGTGTTAGGGTTAGGTTTAGGGTTATGGAACAGGTTAGGTTTAGGGTTAGGGTGTGTTACAGTACAGGTAAGGGTTACGGTTATTGTTATGGTTAGGGTTAGGTTTAGAGTTAGGGTTGCCGTACAGGTGTGTGTTAGGCTTACAGGTAGGATTAGGGTTAGGGTTTCGGTACAGGATAGGGTGAGGTTTAGGGTTAAGTTTACGGTACAGGTTAGGGTTAGGTTTAGGGTTAGGTTTAGTGTTACGGTACAGGTTAGGGTTAGGGTTAGGTTTAGGGTTAGGTTTAGGGTCCGGTACAGGTTATGGTTAGGTTTAGGGTTATGGTTAGGATTACGCTACAGGTTAGAGTTAGGGTTAGGGTAAAGGTACAGGTTAGGTTTATGGTTAGGGTTAGGTTTAGGGTTAGGGTTATGGGACAGGTTAGGTTTAGGGTTAGGTTGTGTGTTACGGTACCGGTAAGGGTTACGGTTATGGTTATGGTTAAAGTTAGGGTTAGGGTTGGGATTAGGGTTAGTGTTGCTGTACATGTGAGGGTTAGGGTTAGGGTTAGGTTTAGGGTTACGTTACCAGTTAGGTTGAGGGTTAGGTTTAGGGTTAGGATTAGCGTACATGTGAGGGTTAGGGTTAGGGTTAGGGTTATCGTATAGGTTAGCGTCAGGGTTAGGGTTAGGGTTAGGATTAGAGTTAGGGTTAGGTTTGCGGTACAGGTTAGGGTTAGGATTAGGGTTAGGGTTATCGTACAGATTAGGGTCAGGTTAAGGGTTAGGGTTAGGGTTAGTTTGAGTGTTATGGTACAGGTTAGGTTTAGAGTTAGGGTTAGCGTTATGGTTACGGTAAGGTTAGGTTTAGGGTTAGGACTAGGGTTAGGGTACGGTACAGATTAGGGTTAGGGTTAGGTTTACGGTTAGGGCTAGGTTTGCGGTACAGTTTAGGGTTAGGGTTAGGGTTACGGTACAGGTTAGCATTAGGGTTAGCGTTAGGGTAGTGTTACGGTACAGGTTAGGTTTAGGGTTAGGTTCAGGAAGTGTTTGGGTTACGCTACAGGTTATGGTTAAGTGTAGGGTTAGGGTCTGGTTACGGTACAGGTTAGTGTTAGGGTTAGGGTTACGCTACACGTTAGGGTTAGGTTTAGGGTTACGGTATAGGTTAGCGTTAGGGATAGGGTTAGGTTATGGTTATGGTACAGGTTAGGGTTAGTGTTAGGTTTAGGGTTACGGTACAGTTTAGGGTAAGGGTGAGGGTTAGGGTTATGGTACAGGGTAGGGTTCGGGTTAATGTTAGGGTTACGATACAATTTACGCTTAGGGTTAGTATTAGGGTAGGGTTATGGTACAGGTTAGTGTTAGGGTGGGGGTAAGGGTTAGGTTTACCAAACAGGTTAGGATTAGGGTTAGTGGTAGGGTTACTGTACAGGTTAGGGTTAGGGTTAGGTTTAGGCTTAGGGTTACGGTATAGTTTAGCGTTAGGGTTAGGGTTACGTTTAGGTGTATGGTTACGGTACTTTTTAGGGTTACGGTTACAGTTAGGGTTAGTGTTACGGTACAGGGTAGGGTTAGGGTTCGGGTTACAGTACAAGTTAGGGTTTGATTAGGTTTTGTGTTAGTGATAGGATTATGATACAGGTTAGGGTTACGGTTAAGGTTAGGGTTAAGGTTAAGCTTAGGGTTACGTTAGAGGTTAGGATTAGGTTTAGGGTTAGGGTTCGGGTTAGACTTATAGTACAGTTTAGGGTTAGGTTTAGGGTTACGACACAGGATAGGGTTAGGGTAAGGGTTAGGATTACAGTACATGTTAAGGTTAGGGTGAGGGTGAGCGTTACGGTACACGGTAGGGTTAGTGTTAAGGTTAGGGTTAGAGTTATGATACAAGTTAGGGTTAGGTTTAGTGTTAGGGTTAGGGTTAGGCTACACGTTAGTGTTAGGATTATGGATAGGGTTAGGGTTAGTTTTACAGTACAGGTTAGGGTTAGAGTTAGTGGGAGGGTTACGTAAAGGTTAGGGTTAGGTTTAGGGTTAGGGTTAGGTTTACGGTACAGGTTAGGATTAGGATTAGGGTAAGGGTTTGGGTGCAAGATAGGGTTACGGTACAGGTTAGGGTTAGGTTTAGGGTTAGGGTTAGTTTTAGGGTTACGGTACAGGTTAGGGTGATGGTTAGGTTTAGGGTTACAGTACAGCTCATGGTTAGGGTTAGGGTTAGGTTTAGAATTAGTGTTACGGTACAGGTTGGGTTTAGGTTTAGGGTTAGGATTAGGGTTGTGTTACAGGTTAGGTTTAAGGTTAGGGTTAGGGTTAGGTTTAGGGTTAGTGTTAAGGTACAGGTTGGGGTTTAGGGTTAGGGTTAGGGTTACGTTTGCCATAGAGGTTTGGGTTAGGGATAGGGTTAGGGTACAGGTTAGGTTTAGTGTGAGGGTTAGGGTTAGGGTTAGGGTTACGGTACAGTTTAGGGTTAGGGTTAGGATTAGGGTTAGGGTTAGTGTTACGGTACAGGTTAGGGTTAGGGTTAGGGTAACGGTACAGGTTAGATTTAGGTTTAGGGTAGGTTTAGGGGTTTCCGGGACTGGTTAGGTTTAAGTGTAGGGTTATTGTTACGGTACCGGTAAGGGTTACGGTTAGGGTTAGGGTTAGGGTTAGGTTTAGGGTTAGGTTTGCCGTACAGGTGTGGTTTAGTGTTAGGGTTAGGGTTAGGGTTAGGGTTAGGATTAAGGTTAAGGTTAGGGTTAGTGTTAGGGTTTGGGTTATGGTACAATTTAGGGACAGTGTTAGGTTTACGGTACAGGTTAGCATTAGGGTTAGGGTTAGGGTTAGTGTTACGGTATGGGTTAGGGTTAGGGTTAGGTTTAGGATTAGGGTTAGGGTTACGGTACAGTTTAGGGTTAGGGTTAGGGTTACGGTACAGGTTAGGGTTAGTGTTAGGGTTATGGTACAGTTTAGGTTTAGGGTTAGGGGTAGGGTTAGGATTCCGGTACACTTTATGGTTTGGATTAGGATTACGATTAGGGTTACGATACAGGTTTGAGTTAGGGTTAGGGTTACGGTACGGGTTACGGTTAAGGTTAGGGTTAGTGTTAGGGTTAGGGTTACGGTAGAACTTAGGGTTACGGTCAGGTTTATTGTTAAGTTTACGGTATAGGTAAGTGTTAGGGTTAGAGTTAGGTTTAGGGTTACAGTACAGGTGACGGTTAGGGTTATGTTTAGGGTTAGGGATATGGTACCGGTGTGGTTTAGCATGAGGTTTAGGGTTAAGGTTACCGTACAGGTTAGGGTTAGGGTTAGGTTTAGGTTTATCGAACAGATTAGGGTCTGCGTTAGCATTAGGATTAGGGTAAGGGTTAGGGTTAGGTTTGCGGTACAGGTTAGGGTTAGGATTAGCGTAAGGGTTACCGTACAGATTAGGGTTAGGGTTAGGGTTAGGGTTGCGGTACAGGTTAGGTTTAGGGTTAGGGTTACGGTGCAGGTTAGCATTAGTGTTAGGGTTAGGTTTACGGTTACGGTACAGGTTAGGGTTAGGTTTATGGTTAGGATTAGGGTTAGCGATAGGATTACAGAACAAGGTAGGGTTACGATTAGATTTGGGGTTAGAGTTACGGTATTGGTTAGCGTTAGGTTTAGGGTTAGGGTTAGGTTTATGGTTATGGTACAGGTTAGGGTTAGGGCTAGGATTAGGGTTACGATATATGTTAGGGTTAAGGTGAGTGTTATGTTTACAGCACAGGGTAGGTTAAGGGTTAGGCTTTGGGTTAGGGTTAGGGTTACGGTACAGGTTAGGTTTAGGGTTAGGGTTAGGGTTAGGGTTACGGTACAGGTTAGGGTTAGGGTTAGGGTTAGGTTTATAGTACAGTTTAGGGTTAGCGTTAGTTTTAGGGTTTCGGTTATGGTACAGGTTAGGGTTAGCGTTAGGGTTAGGTTTTCGGTACAAGTTAGGGTTAGTTTTAGGGTTAGGGTTACGGTACAGGTTAGGGTGAGGGTTAGGGTTAGGGTTACGGTATAGGTTAGGGTTAGGGTTAGGGAAAGGTTTAGGGTTACGGTACAATGTAGGGTGATGGTTAGATTTAGGGTTACTGTACAGGTTAGTGTTAGGGTTTGGGTTAAGGTTAGGTTTAGGGTGAGGGTTACGGTACAGGTTGGGTTTAGGTTAAGGGTTAGGGTTAGGTTTACGGTTGTGGTAAAGGTTACGTTTAAGGTTAGGGTTAGCGTTAGGGTTAGGTTTAAGGTTAGTGTTACGGTACAGGCTAGGGTTAGGTTTAGTGTTAGTGTTACAGTTAGCTTTGCCATAGAGGTTAGGGTTAGTGATAGGGTTAGGGTACACGTTATGTTTAGAGTTAGCTTTAGGGTTAGGGTTAGGGTTACGGTACAGGTTAGGGTTTTGGTTATTGTTAGGGTTAGTGTTACGGTACAGGGTAGGGTTAGGGTTAGGTTTTGGTTTAGGGTTATGCTACAAATGGTTAGGTATAGGTTTAGGGTAAGGGTTACGGTATAAGTTAGGTTTAGGGTTAGGGTTACGGTACAGGTTAGGTTAAGGGTTAGGGTTAGCGGTTGGGTTAGGAATAGGATTACAGAACAAGTTAGAGTTATGTTTAGGTTTAGGGTTAGGGTTACTGTATAGGTTAGCGTTAGGGTTAGGATTAGGGTTACGGTACAGGTTAGGTTTAGGGTTAGGGTTAGGGTTAGGGCTAGGTTTAGTGTTAGGGTTAGGGTTATTGTACAGTTAGGTTCACGGTTAGGGTTAGGGTTAGGTTTCCGGGACAGGTTAGGTTTAGGGTTAGGGTTAGTGTTACGGTACAGGTAAGGGTTACTATTATGGTTAGGGTTAGGTTTAGGGTTGCCGTACAGTTGTGTGTTAGGCTTACGGGTTGGGTTAGGTTAGAGCTAGGGTTACGGTACAGGTTAGAGTGATGGTTAGGGTTAGGGTTACGGTACCGGTTAGGTTTAGGGTAGGTTTAGGGTTAGGGTTACCGTACAGTTGAGGGTTAGGATTAGGGTTAGGGATATCGAATAGGTTAGGGTCAGCGTTAGGGTTAGGGTTAGAGGTAGGGTAAGGATTGCGGTACAGGTTAGGGTTAGGATTAGGGTTAGGTTACCGTACAGATTATGGTCAGGGTTAGGGTTAGGGTTATGGTAGAGGTCAGGGTTAAGTTTAGTGTTAGGGTTAGGGTTACGATACAGGTTAGGTTTAGGGTTAGGTTTATGGTTACGGTACAAGTTAGGTTTAGGGTTAGGATTACGGTACAGTTTAGGGTTATGGTTAGGGTTAGGGTAGGGTTCCAGTAGAGGTTATGGTTATGTCAGGGTTAGGGTTACGGTTTCGGTACAGGTTAGGGGTAGGGTGTGGTTTAGGGTTTCGGTACATGTTAGGTTCAGGTTTAGGGTTAGGGTTACGGTACAGGTTAGGTTTATGGTAGGTTTAGGGTTACGGTACGGGTTACGGTTAAGGTTAGTTTTAGTGTTAGGGTTAGGGTTACGGTACAAGTTAGTGTTACGGTTAGGTTTATTGTTAGGTTAACGGTATAGGTTAGCGTTAGGGTTCAGGTTAGGGTTAGGGTTACCGTACAGGTAAGGGTTAGGTTGAGGGTTAGGGTTAGAGTTATTGTAGAGGTTAGGGTCAGGGTTAGGGTTAGGATTAAGGTTCGGGTTAGGGTTAGGTTTGCGGTACAGGTTATGATTAGGACTAGGGTTAGGGTTACCGTACAGATTAGGGTTATGGTTAGCGTTAGGGTTAGTGTTAGATTTGCGGTACAGGTTAGGATTAGGATTAGGGTTAGGGTTACCGTACAGATTAGGTTAGGGTTAGGTTTAGGGTTAGGGTTAAGGTACAGGTTAATGTTAGGGTTAGGTTTAGGGTTTTGCTAGGTTTAGGGTTTTGGTACAAGTTAGAGTTAGGGTTAGTTTTAGTGTTATGGTACAGGTTAGTGTTTGGGTTAAGGTTAGGCTTCGGTTGAGGTTTACAGTACAGGTTAGGGTTAGGGTTAGAGGTAGTGTTTCGGTACAGTTTATGGTTAGGGTTAGGGTTACGGTACAGGTTAGGGTTAGTGTTAGGTTTAGAGTTTCGTTTCAAGTTAGGGGTAGGATTAGGTTTAGGGTTACGGTACAGGTTAGGGTTAGGTTTAGGGTTAGGGTTAGGTTTACGGTACAGGTTACGTTTAGAGTTAGGGTTAGTGTTACTCTACAGGTAACAGTTACGGTTAGGGATAGGGTTAGGGTTAGGTTTGCCCTACAGGTGTGTGTAGGTTTACGGATAGGGTTAGGGTTAGGTTAAGGGTTACGGAATAGGTTAGGGTGAGGGTTAGGGTTAGGGTTATGGTATAGGTTAGGGTTAGAGTTAGGGATAGGGTTAGGGTTACGGTACAGGTTAGGGTAAGGGTTAGGTTTACGGTTTCGATAAAAGTTAGGGTTAGGGTTAGGGTTAGGGGTACGGTACAGGTTAGGTTTAGGTTTAGGGTGAGTGTTATGGTGTAGGTATGTGTTACGGTTAGGGTTAGGGTTACGGTTATGGTTTGGGTTGCAGTACAGTTGTGGGTTAGGGTTACGGGTAGGGTTAGGTTTAGGGTTATGGTTCAGGGTAGGGTAAGGGTAGGGTTAGGATTAGCGTTCCGGTACAAGTTTGGGTTAGGTTTATGGTTAGTTTTAGCGTTAGTGTTAGGGTTAGGGTTACGGTACAGGTAAGGGCTAGGTTTAGGGTTAGCGTAGGTTTGTGTTTCAGTACAGTTTATGGTTAAGTTTAGGGTTAGGTTTAGGGTTAGCGTTATGTTACGGTAGTGGTAAGGGTTAGGCTTATGGTTGGGTTTAGGGTTACGGTTAGGGTTAGGGTTAGTGTTAGGGTTAAGGTTAGGGTTAGGGTTAGGGTTAGGGTTAGGGTAAGGGTTACGGTACAGGTTAGGGTTAGGGTTAGGGTTAGGGTTGCCGTAGAGGTGTGTGTTAGGGTTACGGTTAGGTTTAGTGTTACTTTTACGGTATAGGTTAGCGTTAGGGTTAGGGTTAGGTTTAGGTTTACATCACAGGTGAGGGTTAGGGTAAGGGTATGTGTTAGGTTTACGTTACAGGTTAGCGTTATGTTTAGGGGTAGGGTTAGGGTTACGGAATAGGTTACGGTTAGTGTTAGGTTAAGGGTTACGTTACAGGTTAAGGTTAAGATTAGGTTTAGGATTTCGGTACAAGTTAGGGTTAGGGTTAGTTTTAGGGTTACGGTACAGGTTAGTTTTAGGGTTAGGGTTAGGTTTAGGTTTAGGTTTACAGTACAGGTTAGGCTTAGGGTTAGTGGTAGGGTTACGGTACAGTTTAGGGTTACGGTTAGGGTTAGGGTTAGGGTTACGGTACAGTTTAGGGTTAGGGTTAGGATTAGAGTTTCGGTAAATTTTAGGGTAGGATTAGGATTAGTGTTACGGTACAGGTTAGGATTAGGGTCCGGTTTTGGTTCAGGGTTAGGGTTACGGTACATGGTAGGGTTAGGGTAAGGGTTAGGGTTACGGTACAAGTTAGGGTTAGGGTTAGGGTTAGTGTTAGTTTTAGGGTTCGGACAGGTTAGTGTTAGGTTTAGGGTTTGGGTTAGTGTTAGGTTTATGGTACAGGTTAGGGTAAGGGTTATGGTTATGGTTATGGTACAGGTAAGGGTTACGATTAGGGTTACGGTTTAGGTTAGGGTTAGGGTTAGGTTTACAGTACAGGGTAGGGTTAGGGTTACAGTACAGGTTAGGGTTAGTGTTAATGTTATGGTACAGGGAAGGGTTAGGGTTAGTGTTAAGTTTAGTGTTAGGGTTAGGGTTAGGGTTACCGTAGAGGTTAGGGTTAGGGTTTGGTCAGGGTTAGGTTTAGGGTTAGGGTTAGGGTTGCGGTACAGATTAGGGTTAGGGTATGGTTAAGGTTAGCGTTGCAGTACAGGTTAGGGTTAGTGTTATGGTTCCGGTACATTTTAGCATAAGGTTAGGGTTAGGGTTAGGGTTAGGTTTAGGGTTAGGGTTACGGTACTGGTGAGTGTTCGGGTTAGGTTTAGTGTTAGGATTATGGTACAAGTTAGCGTTAGGTTTGGGGTAGGATTTTGGTTACAGAACAGTGTAGGGTTGGGTTATGGTTAGGGTTATGTTACAGGTTACGTTTAGCGTTAGTGTTAGGGTTAGGGTTACAGTGCAGGTTAGTGTTAGGGTTAGGGTTAGGTTTACAGTACAGGTGAGGTTTAGGGTTAGTGGTATGGTTACAGTACATGCTAGGGTTAGGTTTAGGGTTAGGGTTACGGTACAGTTTAGGGTTAGGTCTATGGTTATGGTTTCGGTACAAGTTAAGGTTAGAATAAGGTTTAGGGTTACGGTACAGGTAAGAATTAAGTTTAGCGTTAGGGTTAAAGTTAGGATTAGGGTTACCGTACAGATGTGTGTTAGGGTTACGTGTAGGGTTAGGGTTATGGTACAGTTTAGGGTTAGGGTTAGGGTTAGGTTTAGGGTTATTGTACAGGTTAAGTTTATGGTTACGGTTAGTGTTACGGTACAGTGATGGGTTACGGTTAGGGTTAGGGTTAGAGTTAGGGTTGCCGTACAGGTGTGTGTTAGGGTTACGGGTAGGGATTTGGTTAGAGTTAGGGTTACGGTACAGGTTAGGGTGAGGGTTAGGGTTAGGATTATGGTACAGGTTAGGGTTAGTGTTAGTGTTAGGGTTAGGGTTACGGTACAAGTTAGGGTTAGGTTTAGGGTTAGGGTTAAGGTTAGGGTTACGGTACAGGTTAGCGTTAGGGGTAGGGGTAGGGTTACGGTTCCAGTAAGTTTAGGGTTAGGATTAGCGTTAGGGTGAGGGTTACGGTACAGATTAGGGTTAAGTTCATGGTTATGGTTAGGGTTAGGTTTAGGGTTATGGTATGGTTAGTGTTAGGGTAAGGGTTAGGGTTACGGTACAGGTAAGGGTTATGATTAGGGTTATGGTACAGGTTAGGGTTACTGTTAGGGTTAGGGTTAGGGTTAGGGTTAAGGTTAGGGTTAGGTTTAAGATTAGGGTTAGGGTTAGGTTTATAGTACAGGTTAGGTTTAGGGTTAGGGTTAGGTTTAGGGATACGGATAGGTTTAGGTTTACTGTTAGGTTTATGTTCCAGGTTAGGGTTAGGGTTAGGATTAGGGTTACCGTACAGGTTAGGTTTAGGGTTGCGGAACTGTTTAGGGATAGGTTACGGTTAGGATTACGGTACAGGATAGGGTCAGGGTTAGGGTTAGGTTTATGATACATGTCCGGGTTAGGGTTAGGGTTACGGCACAGGTTAGTGTAAGGGTTAGGGTTAGAGTTAGGTTTACAGTACAGGTTAGGGTTACGGTTTGTGGTAGTTTTACGGTACAGCATAGGGTTATGGTTAGGGTTAGGGTTTGGGTTATGGTACAGTTTAGGATTAGGGTTAGGGTTAGCGTTACAGTACAGGTAAGGGTTACGGTTAGGTTTAGGGTTAGGGTTACGGTTATGGTTGCCTTACACGTGTGTGTTAGGGTTACGGGTATGATTAAGGTGATGATTAGGGTTATGGTACAGGTTAGGTTGAGGGTAGGGTTAGGTTTACACAACAGGTTAGGGTTAGAGTTAGGATTAGGGTTAGGGTTAGGGTTAGGGTTACGGTACAGGTTAGGGTTAGGGTTAGGTTTTTGGTACAGGTTAGGTTTATGGTTAAGGTTAGGGTTTCGGTACAGGTTAGGGTTAGGGTTAGGGTTAGGTTTAGGGTTAGGGTTACGGTACAGGTTAGGTTTAGGGTTAGGGTTAGGGTTAGGTTTGCCGTGCAGTTGTGCGTTAGGTTTACGAGTAGGGTTAGGTTTAGGGTTAGGTTTACGGTACAGGTTAGGGTGAGTGTTAGGGTTAGGGTTAGGCTTTTAGTACAGGTAGGGTTAGGGTTAGGATTGTGTTTAGGGTTAGGGTTAGGTTTAGTGTTAGTTTTAGGATTCGGACAAATTAGGGTTTGGTTTAGGGTTTCGGTTAGTGTTAGTTTTATGGTACAGGTTAGGGTAAGGGTTATGGTAGGGTTATGGTACAGGTAAGGGTTACGATTAGGGTTAGGGTTAAGGTTAGGGTTAGGGTTACATTACAGGTTAGGGTTCGGGTAGGGTTAGGGTTACGGTACAGGTTAGAGTTAGGGTTAGGTTTAGTTACGGAACAGGGAAGGGTTAGGGTTAGGGTTAAGGTTAGTGTTAGGGTTAGGGTTAGGGTTACTGTACAGGATAGGGTTAGGGTTTGGTTAGGGTTAGGTTTAGGGTTAGGGTTAGTGTAGGGTTATGGTTAGGTTTGCTGTAGAGGTTAGGTTTAGGTTTAGGGTTAGGGTACAGGTTAGTTTTAGAGTTAGGGTTAAGGTTAGGGTTAGTGTTACGGTAAAGGTTAGGGAAAGGGTTAGGTTTACGGTACAGGGTACTGTTAAGGTTAGGGTTAGGTTTAGGGTTACGACACAACTTAGGTTTAGTGTTAGTGTCAGGGTTAGGGTTACGGTACAGGTTAGTGTAAGGGTTAGGGTTATGGTACAGGTTAGGGTTAGGGTTAGGGTTACCGTACAGGTGTGTGGTAGGGTTACGGGTAGGGTTAGGTTTGGTATAGGGATACGGTACAGGTTAGGGTGAGGGTTAGGGTTAGGGTTACGGTACAGGATAGGGTTAGGTTTAGGGTTAGGGTTATGGTACAGGTTAGGGTTAGGGTTAGGGTTACTGTACATGTTAGGGTTAGGGTTAGGGTATGGGTTGGGTTTAGGTTTACCGTACAGGGTAGGGTTAGGGTAAGGTTAGAGTTACGGTACATGATATGTTTAGGGGAAGGGTTAGTGTTAGTTTTAGGATTCGGTACAAGTTAGGGTTAGGGTTAGGGTTTGGGTTAGTGTTAGGTTTACGGTACAGGTTAGGGAAAGGGTAAGGGGTAGGTTACCGTTCAGGTAAGGGTTAGGGTTAGGGTTAGGTTTAGGGTTATGTTTATGGTACAGTTTAGGGTTAAGTATAGGGTTAGGGTTAGGGTTAGGGTTATGGTTAGGATTACGGTACAGGTAAGGGTTACGGTTAGGGTTAGGGTTAATTTTACGGTTAGGCTTAGGGGTAGGGTTACAGTACAGGTTAGAGTTAGGGTTAGGTTTAGGGTTACGGTATAGTTTACGGTTAGGGTTAGGGTTTCGGTACAGGGAAGGTTTAGGGTGAGGGTTAAGGTTAGGGTTAGGGTTACCGTACAGGTTCGGGTTAGGGTTATGTTTAGGAATAGGTTTAGGGTTAGGGTTAGGTTTGCGGTACAGGTTAGGTATAGGGTTAGCGGTAGGGTTACTGTACAGGTTAGGGTTAGGGTTAGGGTTAAGGTTAGCGTTGCGGTACATTTAGGCTTAGGGTTACGGTTACGGTACAGATTAGCATAAGCTTAGGTTTAGGGTTAGGTTAGGGTACGATACAGGTTATGGTTAGCTTTAGGTTTAGGCTTACGGTTACGGTACCCGTAAGGGCTATGGTTAGGGTTAGGGTTAGGGTAAGGTTTACGGTACAGGTTATGGTTAGGGTTTGGGTTAGGCTAGGGTTACGGAACAGGTTAGGGTTAGGGTTAGGGTTACGGTACAAGTTTGGTTTACGTTTAGGCCTAGTTTTAGGGTTACGGTATAGGTTAGCGTTAGGATTAGGTTTAGGATTAGTTTTAGGTTTACAATACTTGTTAGGGTTAGGGTTAGGGTTGAGGTAGGGTTTGGTTTTTGGAACAGGTTAGGTTTAGGGTTAGGGTTAGTGTTAGGGCTACGGTACAGGGTAGGTTTAGGGTTAGGGTTAGGGTTACGGTAAAAGTTAGGGTGAGTGTTAGGGTTACGGTTAGCGTTAGGTTTATGGTACTGGTTAGGTTTAGGGTTAGGGTAGTGTTAAGTTTAGGGTTATGGTACAGGTTAGGGTTAGGGCGAGGGGTCGGGGTATGGTTCCAGTAAGGATTAGGGTTAGCGTTAGTGTGAGTGTTACTGTATAGATTAGGGTTAAATTCTAGGTCATGGTTAGGGTTAGGTTTAGCGTTACGGTAGAGGTTAGGGTTAAGTTAAGTGTTGGGTTTACTGTTACGGTTAGGGTTACGGTACAGGTAAGGGTTAGGGTTAAGGTTAGGGTTAGGCTTAGGGTTAGGGTTACAGTACACGTTAGAGTTAGGGTCAGGGTTAGGGTTACGGTACAGGTTAGGGTTAGGGTTAGGGTTACGGTACAGGGAAGGTTTAGGGTTGGGGTTAAAGTTTGGGTTAGGGTTAGGGTTATGGTTACCGTACAGGTTAGGGTTAGGATTATGGTTAGGGTTAGCTTTAGGGTTAGGGTTGCGGTACAGGTTAGGTTTAGTGTTAGGGTTAGGGTTACAGTACAGGTTAGGGTTAGGGTTAGGGTTAGGGTTAAGGTTAGCGTTGCAGTACAGGTTAGCGTTAGGGTTACGTTTACCGTACAGTTTAGCATAAGGTTAGGGTTAAGGTTAGGGTTAGGGTTACGATACAGGTTATGGTTAGGTTTAGGGTTAGGCTTACGGTTACGGTACAGGTTAGGGTTAGGGTTAGGGTTACGGTACAGGTTATGGTTCTGGTTAGGGTTAGGCTAAAGTTTACGGAACAGGTTAGGCTTAGGGTTAGGTTTCCGGTACAAGTTCGGTTTACGGTTAGGGCTAGGGTTAGTGTTACAGTATAAGTAAGCGTTAGCGTTAGGGTTAGTGTTAGGTTAGGGTTACGGTACTAGTTATGTTTAGGGTTAGGGTAAGGTTTGGTTTGCCATAGAGGTTAGACTTAGGTTTAGGGTACAGGATAGATTTAGAGTTAGGGTTAGGGGGATCTCTGCGTGGCGCAGTGGTTTGGCGCCTGCCTTTGGCCCAGGGCGCGATCCTGGAGACCCGGGATCGATTCCCACATCGGGCTCCCGGTGCATGGAGCCTGCTTCTCCCTCTGCCTGTGTCTCTGCCTCTCTCACTCTCTCTCTCCCTCTCTCTCTCTCTCTGTCTCTGTCTCTCTCTCTCTCTCTCTCTGTGACTATCATAAATAAATAAATATTTAAAAAAAAGAGTTAGGGTTAGGGTTAGGGTTACGGTACAGGTTAGGGTAAGGGTTAGGATGAGGGTTACCGTACAGGTAGGTTTAGTGTTAGGGGTAGGGTTATAGTTCAGGTAAGCGTTAGGGTTAAGGTTAGCGTTAGGGTTAGGTTTACGTTACAGTTTAGGGTTAAGTTTTGGGTTAAGGTTAGGGTTAGGGTTACGGTATTGGTGAGGGTTAGGTTTAGGGTTGGTTTTAGGGTTACGATTAGGTTTACGGTACAGGTTAGTGTTACAGATAGGGGTAGGGTTAGGGTTAGGGTTAAGGTACCGGTTAGGGTTAGGGTTAGGGTTAAGTTTAGGGATAGGGATAGGGTTAGGTTTAGTGTTAGGTTTTCGGTCCAGGTTAGAGTTAGTGTTTGGATTAGGGTTACCGTAAAGATTAGGTTTAAGGTAAGGTTTAGGATTAGGGTTAGGGTTAGGGTTGCGGTACAGGTTAGGGTTAGGGTTAGGGTTACTATACAGGTTAGAGTTAGGGTTAGGGTTAGGGTTAGGTTTGCGGAACAGGTTAGGGTAAGGGCTAGGGTGATGGTACAGGTTAGCATTAGGTTTAGGTTTAGGGTTAGTGTTACGGTACAGGCTAGGGTTTGGGTAGGGTTAGAGTTAGGGTTAGAATACAGATTAAGGTTAGGTGTAGGGTTAGGGTTAGGGTTACAGTACAGGGTAGGGTAAGGTTAGGGTTAGGGTTATAGTACAGGTTAGGATTAGGGTTAGGGTTAGGGTTATGGTACAAGTTAGGGTTAAGGTAGGATTAGGGTTATGGTTATGGTATAGGTTAGCGTTAGGGTTAGGGTTAGGTTTAGGTTGAAGTTATGGTACAGGTTAGTGTTATGGTTAGTATTAGGGTTAGGGTTAGGGTTAGGTTTACGGTACAGGTTTGGGTTAGGGTTAGGGATAGGGTTAGGTTTACGGTACAGGTTAGGGTTAAGTTTAGTGTAGGGTTACGGTTAGGTTTGCCATAGAGGTTAGGGTTAGGTTTAGGGTTAGGGTACAGGTTAGGTTTAGATTTCAGGTTAAGGTTAAGGTTATGGTTACGGTAAAGTTTAGGGTTTGGTTTAGGGTTACGTACAGGGTACTGTTAGGGTTAGGGTTAGGTTTAGGTTTACGTTACAATTTAGGGTTAGGATTAGCGTCAGGTTAGGCTTACGGTACAGGTTAATGTAAGGGTTAGGGTTAGGGTTAGGGTTAGGGTTTCAGTACAGGTTAGGTTTAGGGTTAGGTTTAGTGTTACAGTACATGTAAGGGTTACGGTTAGGGTTAGGGTTAGGGTTAGGTTTAGGGTTAGTGTTGCCGTACAGGTGTGTGTTAGGGTTGCGGATAGGGTTAGGGTTAGGTTTAGGGTTACGGTACAGGTTAGTGTGAGGGTTAGGGTTAGGGTTACGGTACAGGTTAGGGTTTGGTTTAGAGTTAGGGTTAGGTAACGGTACAGGTTAGTGTTAGGGTAAGGATTATGGTTAGGGTTCCAGTACAGGTTATGGTTAGGTTTAGGGTTACGGTTAGTGTTATGGTACAGGTTAGGTTTAGGGTTAGGGTTAGGGTAATGGTACGGGTTACTGTTAAGGTTAGGTTTAATGTTAGGGTTAGAGTTACAGTACAAGTTAGGGTTACGGTTAGGTTTAGTGTTAGGTTTATGGTATAGGTCAGCGTTAGGGTTAGGATTAGGTTTAGGGTTACGGTACTGGTGAGTGTTTGGGTTAGGGTTAGTGTTAGGGTTACGGTACAGGTTAGCATTAGGTTAGATGTAGGGTTCGGGTTACGGTACAGGTTAGGTTAGGGTTCGATTAGGGTTCGGGTTACGGTACAGGTTAGGTTTAGGGTTATGTTTAGGGTTAGGGTTACCCTACAGGTTAGGGTTAGGGTTAGGGTTAGGGTGAGGGTTAGGGTTATGGTACAGGTTAGGTTTAGGTTTTGGTTTAGTGTTACGGTACAGGTAAGTGTTACGGTTAGGGTCAGGGTTATGGTTACAGTTGCCCTGCAGGTTAGGGTGAGGGTTAGGGTTAGGATTATGGTACAGGTTAGGGTAAGTGTAAGGGTTAGGGTTAGGGTTAGGGTTACGGTAGAGGTTAGGGTTAGGATTAGGGTTAGGGTTAGGGTTACGGTTCCAGGACATGTTATTGTTAGGGTTACGGTTAGGGTTATGGTACAGGTTAGGTTAGGGTTAGTGTTAGGGTTACGGTACGAGTTATGGTGAAGTTTACGGTTAGGGTTGCGGTTAGGGTTACAAAACAATTTAGGGTTAGGGTTAGTGTTACGGTACAGGTTAGGGTTAGGGTTAAGTTTTCCGTACATGTTAGGTTTACGGATAGGTTTAGGTTTACAGTACAGGTTAGGGTTATTGTTATGGTTAGGATTAGGATTACGTTTAGGGTGAGGGTTACGATACAGGTTGGTTTTAGGGTAAGGGTTAGGTTTAGGGTTACGGTACAGGTTAGGTTTAGGGTTAGGGTTAGAGTTAGCGTGAGGGTTACGGTACAGGTTAGGTTTAGTGTTAGGGGTAGGGTTATGGTTCCGGTAAGCGTTAGGGTTAGGGTTAGTGTTAATTTAGGTTTACGTTACAGTTTAGGCTTAAGTTTAGGGTTACGGTTAGGGTTAGAGTTACGATAGTGGTGAGGGTTAGGGTTAGGGTTGGTTTTAGGGTTACGATTAGGTTTACGGTAGAGGTTAGTGTTACGGTTAGGGTTAGGTTTTGGGTTAGGGTAAGGTACCGGTTAGGGTTAGGGTTAGGTATAGGGTTAAGGTTAAGGTTACGGATTGGGATAGGGTTAGGTTTAGTGTTAGGATTATGGTCCAGGTTAGTGTTAGTGTTAGGATTAGGGTAACTGTATAGGTTAGGGTTAAGTTTCGGGTTAGGGTTAGGTTTAGGGTTAGGGTTAGGGTTAGTGTTGCGGTACAGGTTAGGTTTAGGGTTAGGGTTACCATACAGGTTAGAGTTAGGTTTAGGGTTAGGGGTAGGGTTGCGGTACAGTTTAGGGTTAGGGATAGGGTGACTGTACAGGTTATCATTAGGGTTAGGGTTAGGTTTAGGGTTACGGTACAGGTAAGGGTTAGGGTAGGGTTAGGGTTAGGGTTACTGTACAGATTAAGGTTAGGTGTACGGTTAGGGTTAGGGTTACAGTACAGGTTAGGGTAAGGGTTAGGGTTAGGGTTACAGTACAGGTTAGTGTTAGGGTTAGGGTTATTGTACAAGTTAGTGTTACGGTTACGATTAGGGTTAGGGGTACGGTATAGTTTAGCATTAGGGTTAGAGTTAGGGTTAGGTTTTAAGGTTATGGTAGAGGTTAGGGTTAGCGTTAGTATTACGGTTAGGGATAGGGTTAGGTTTAGGTTTACGGTGCAGGTTAGAGTTAGGTTTAAGTTTAGGTTTAGGGTTACTGTATAGGTTAGGGTTAGCGTTAGGGTTAGGGTTAGGGTTAGGGTTAGGTTTAGGGTTATGGTACAGGTTAGGGTTAGGGTTAGTGTAGGGTTACGATTAGGGTTGCCATAGAGGTTAGGTTTAGCTTTAAGGTTAGGGTACAAGTTAGGTTTAGATTAGGGTTAAGTTAGGGTTAGGTTTACGGTAAAGGTTAGGGTTAGGGTTACGGTACAGGGTACTCTTAGGGTTAGGGTTAGGTTTAGGGTTACCGTACAGCTTAGGGTTAGGGTTAGTGTCAGGTTTAGGTTTACAGTACAGGTTAGGGTAAGGATTCGGGTTAGGGTTAGGGTTAGGGTTTCAGTACAGTTTAGGGTTAGGGTTTGGGTTAGGGTTATGGTACAAGTTAGGATGAGGGTTAGGATTAGGGTTAGTGTTAGGGTTAGGGTTAAAGTACAGGTTAGGTTTAGGGTTAGGTTTAGTGTTATGGTACAGGTAAGGTTTACGGTTAGGGTTAGGATTAGTGTTAGGGTGAGGGTTAGGGTTGCCGTACAGGTGTGTGTTAGGGTTACGGGTCGGGTTAGGGTTAGGTTTAGGGTTATGGTACAGGTTAGGGTGAGGGTTAGGATTAGTGTTAGGATTACGGTACAGTTTAGGGTTAGGGTTAGGGTTAGGGTTATGGTAAAGGTTAGGATTAAGTTTAGGGTTGGGGTACCTTACAGATAAGGGTTACAATTAGGTTTAGGGTTAGGGTTAGGTTTAGGGTGCTGTACAGGTGTGTGTATAGGTTAGGTTTAGGTTTAGGGTTAGGGTTAGGGGTAGGTTTAGGGTGAGGGTTACGGTACAGGTAGGGTTTAGGGTTAGGGATAGGGTTAGGGTTAGTGTTATGGTACAGGTTAGGGTTACGGTTAGGGTATGGTTAGGGTTCTTGTTATGGTTAGGTTTGCCATAGAGGTTAGGTTTAGCTTTAGCGTTAGGGTCCAGGTTAGGTTTAGAGTTAGGGTACAGGGTAGGGTTAGGGTTACTGTTAGGGTTAGGGTTTGGTTTGCCATAGAGGTTAGGGTTAGGGTTAGGGTTAGGGTACAAAATAGGCTTAGAGTTAAGGTTAGGGTTAGGGTTACGGTACAGGTAGGGTTAGGGTTAGGGTGAGGGTTACAGTACAGGTTCGGTTTAGTGTTAGGGGTAGGGTTATGGTTTAGGTAAGCGTTAGGTTTAGGGTTAGCGTTTGGGTTAGGTTTACGTTACAGTTTAGGGTTAAGTTTTGGGTTAGGGTTAGGGTTACGGTATTGGTGAGGGTTAGGGTTAGGGTTCGTTTTAGCGTTACGATTAGGTTTACGGTACAGGTTAGTGTTACAGTAGGGTTAGGGTTAGGGTTAGGGTTAAGGTACCGGTTAGGGTTATGGTTAAGGATAGGGTTAGGGTTAGGGTTAAGGTTAGGGATAGGGTTAGGGATAGGTTTAGTGTTTGGTTTACTCTCCAGGTTTGTGTTATTGTTAGGATTAGGATTACTGTACAGGTTAGGGTTAAAGTTAGGGTTTGGGTTAGGGTTAGGGTTAGGGTGACTGTACAGGTTAGCTTTAGGGTTAGTGTTAGGTTTAGGGTTACGATACAGGTAAAGGTTAGGGTAGGGTTAGGGTTAGGCTTACGGTACAGATTAAGGTTAGGTGTAGGGTTAGGGTTAGCGTTACAGTACAGGTTAGGTTTACGGTTAGGGTTAGGGTAGGGTTAGGGTTACGGTACAAGTTAGGGTTAGGGTTAGTGTAGGGTTACGTTTAGGTTTGCCTTAGAGGTTAGGTTTAGCTTTAGGGTTAGGGTACAGGTTAGGTTTAGAGTTAGGGTTAAGGTTAGGTTTAGGTTTATGCTAAAGGTTAGGGTTAGGGTTAGGGTTAGGGTTACGGTACAGGGTACTTTTAGGGTTAAGGTTAGGTTTTGGGTTACCGTACAATATAGGGTTAGTGTTAGTGTCAGGGTTAGGTTTACGGTACAGGTTAGGGTAAGGATTAGGGTTAGGGTTATTGTTAGGGTTTCGGTACAGGTTAGGGTTAGGGTTAGTGTTACGGATACGGTACAAGTTAGGGTTAGGGTTACGATTAGGGTGAGGGTTAGGTTTAGGGTTAAGGTACAGGTTAGGTTTAGGGTTAGGGTTAGTGTTACGGTACAGGTAAGGGTTACTGTTGTGGTTAGATTTAGAGTTAGGATTAGGGTTAGGGTTGCCGTACGGGTGTGTATTAGGATTACGGGTAGGGTTAGCGTTAGGTTTAGGGTTACGGTACAGTTAGGGTGAGGGTTAGGGTTAGTGTTAGGATTACAGTACAGGTTAGGGTCAGGGTTAGGGTTAGTGTTACGGTCCAGGTTAGGGTAGGGTTAGGGTTAGGGTTAGGGTTCCGGTACAGGTTATGGTTAGGTTTAGGGTTACGATTAGGTTTACGGTACAGGTTAGGATCAAGGGTAGGGATAGGATTACAGTACAGGTAAGGGTTACGTTTAGGTTTAGGTTTAGGTTTAGGGTTAGGGTTAGGGTTGCCATACACGTGTGTGTTAGGGTTACGGGTAGGGTTAGGGTTATGGTTATGTTTATGGGTTAGGTTAGGTTGAGGGTTAGGGTTAGGTTTCCAGTACAGGTTAGGGTTAGTGTTAGGGTTAGGGCTACGGTAAAGGTTAGGGTTAGGGTTAGGTTTTCGGTAGGGGTTAGGTTTAGGGTTAAGGTTAGGGTTTCGGTACAGGTTAGGGTTAGGTTTAGGGTTAGGATTATGGTACTGGTTAGGTTTAGGGTTAGGGTTAGTGATACGGTACAGGTTGAGGTTAAGGTTAGGGTTAGGATTAGGGTTAGATTTTCCGTGCAGGTATGGGTTAGGTTTACGAAGAGGGTTAGGCTTAGGGTTAGGGTTATGGCACTGGTTAGGTTTAACGTTCGGGTTAGGGTTAGGGGTTGGTTTAGGGTGAGGGTTATGGTACAGGTTGGGTTTAGGGTTAGAGTTAGGGTTTGGGTTAGGTTTAGGGTTAGGGTTAGGGTTAGTGTTAGTGTTATGGTACAGGTTAGGGTTAGGTTTAGGGTTAGGTTTAGGGTTAGTGTTATGCTCGATTTTAGGGTTAGGCGTAGTGTTAGGGTTAGGGTTTGGTTTGCCATAGAGGTTTGGGTTAGGTTTAGGGTTAGGATACAGGATAGGTTTAGAGATAGGGTTTAGGGTTAGGGTTACGGTACAGGTTAGGGTTAGGGTTACTGTGAGTGTTGTAGTACAGGTTAGGTTTAGTGTTAGGGGTAGTGTTATGGTTCAGGTAAGCATTAGGGTTAGGGTTAGATTTAGGGTTAGGTTTGCGTTACAGTTTAGGGTTAAGTTTTGGGTTAGGGTTAGGGTTAGGGTTACGGTTTTGGTGAGGGTTAGTGTTAGGGTTGGTTTTAGGGTTACGATTAGGTTTACGGTACAGGTTAGTGTTACGGTTAGGGTTAGGGTTAGGGTTAGGGTTAAGGTACCGGTTAGCATTATGGTTAGGGTTAGGGTTAGGGTTTGGGTGAAGGTTAGGGATAGGGATAGGCTTAGGTTTAGTGTTAGGTTTATGGTCCAGTTTTGTGTTATTGTTAGATTTAAGGTTACCGTACAGGTTAGGGTTAAGGTTAGGGTTAGGGTTAGTGTTAGGGTTAGGGTTGCGGTACGGTTAGGGTTAGGGTTAGGGTTACCATACAGATTAGAGTTAGGGTTAGGGTTAGGGTTAGGTTTGCGGTACAGTTTAGGGTTATGGTTAGTGTGAAGGTACAGGTTACCATTAGGTTTAGGGTTAGGGTTAGTGTTACGATACAGGTTAGGGGTAGGGTAGGGTTAGGGTTAGGGTTACTGTATAGATTAATGTTAGGTGTAGGGTTAGGGTTAGGGTTACAGTACAGGTTAGGGCTATGGAAGGGTTAGGGTTAGGGTTATGGTACAAGTTAGGTTACGGTTAGGATTAGGGTTAGGATTACGGAATAGGTTAAGGTTAGGTTTAGGGTTAGGTTGAAGGTTATGGTACAGGTTAGGGTTAGGGTTAGTATTAGGGTTAGGGTTAGGTTTAAGTTTAGGTTTATGGTACAGGTTAGGATTAGGGTTAGGGTTAGGGTTCGATTTATGGTACCGTTTCGGTTTAGGGTTATGTTTAGGTTTAGGGTTACCCTACTGGTAAGGATTAGGGTTAGGGTTATCGTACAGGTTAGGGTCACTGTTAGGTTTAGGGTTAGGGTTAGGGTAATGGTTATGGTTAGGGTTAGGTTTGCTCTAAAGTTTAGGGTTAAGATTAGTGTTAGGGTTCCCGTACAGATTAGGGTTAGAGTTAGGGGTGCGGTACAGGTTAGGGTTAGGGTTACGTACTTGTTAGTATTAGATTTAGGGTTAGGATTATTGTTACGGTACAGGTTAGGGTTAGGGTGAGGGTTAAGGTTACGGTATAAGGTAGGGTCAGGGTTAGGGTTAGGGTTAGAGTTATGGTACAGGTTAGGGTTAGGGTTAGTGTTAGGGTTAGGGTTTGGTTTGCCATTGAGTTTAGGGTGAAGGTTAGGGTTAGGTTACTGTATAGGTTTAGAGATAGGGTTAGGGTTAGGGTTACGGTACAGGTTAGGGTTAGGGTTAGGGTGAGGGTTACGGTACAGGTTAGAGTTAGGTTTAGGTTTAGGGTTAGGTTTATGGTACAGGTTAGTGTTTGTGTTAGGGTTAGGGTTACTGTACAGTTTAGGGTTAGTGTTAGGGTTAGGGTTAGGGTTAGGGTTGCGGTATCGGATCGGGTTAGGGTAGGGTTTGGTTTAGGGTTACCGTACAGGTTAGGTTTAGGATTAGGGTTAGGGTTAGGTTTCCCGTACAGGTTAGGGTTAGTTTTAGGGTTTCGGTACAGGTTAGCATTAGGGTTAGGGTTAGGGTTACGGTACAGTTTAGGGTTATGGTTAGGGTTACGGTTACGGTACTGGGTATGGCTCGGTTTAGGGTTATGGTTAGGGTTACAATACAAGTTAGAGTTAGTGTTAGGGTTAGGGTTAGGGTTACGGTACAGGTAGGTATTAGGGTTAGGGTTAGGTTTAGGGTTAGGTTTACAGTACAGGTTAGAGTTCCTGTTATAGGTAGGGTTACGGTACAGGTTAGGATAAGGTTTAGGGTGAGGGTTAGTTTTACGGGACAGGTTAGGGTTGGGGTTTCGGTACAGGTTAGGGTTACGGGACAGGTTAGGGTTAGGGTTTCGGTACAGGTTAGGGTTAGGGTTAGGGTTACAGTACAGGTTAGGGTTAGGTTTAGGGTTAGGGTTAGTGTTATGGTACAGGTAAGGGTTACGTTTAGGGTTAGGCTTAGGGTTAAGGTTGCCGCACAGGTGAGGGTTAGGCTTACGGATATGGTTAGGGTTAGGTGTTAGCTTTACATTACAGTTTAGGGTGAGGGTTAGGTTTAGGGTTACGTTAAAGTTTAGGGTAGGGTTAGGGTTAAGGTTTCGGTACAGGTTAGGGTTTGGATTAGGGTTAGTGTTACGGTACAGGTTAGGATTAGGGTTAGTGTTAGTGTTAGGTTAGGGTTAGAGTACAGGTTAGGTTTAGGGTTAGTGTTAGGGTAACCGTACAGGTAAGGGTTACTGTTAGGGTTAGGGTTAGTGATAGGTTTCGGGTTACGTTTGCCATACAGATGTTGGCTAAGTGTAGGGTTAGGGTTAGGGTTAAGGTAACGGTACATGTTAGGGTGAGAGTTAGCGTTAGGGTTACGGTACAGGTTAGGGTTAGTGTTAGGGTTAGGGTTAGGTTTATGGTGAGGGTTACGGTACAGGTTAGGGTTAGGGTTAGGGGTAGGGTTAGCGTTATGGTATAGGTTAGGGTGAGGGTTAGCGTTAGGGTTACAGTACAGGTTAGGGTTAGTGTTAGGGTTACGTTTAGGTTTAGGTTGAGGGTTACGGTACAGGTCAGGGTCAGGTTGAGGTTTAGTGTTAGGGTTAGGGTTAGTGTTATGGTACAGGTTAGGTTTAGGGTTAGTGTTAGGGTTAAGTTTAGGTTTGCCATAGAGGTTAGGGTTACGGTAGGGTCAGGGTACAGGTTAGGTTTACAGTTAGGGTTAGTGTTAGGGTTAGAGTTACGGGACAGATTAGGGTTAGGGTTTGGGTTAGAGTTAGGGTTATGATACAGGGTAGGGTTAGGGTTAGCGTATGGTAGAATTTAGGGTTAGGGTAGGTTTAGTCTTAGGGTTAGGTTACGGTACATGTTAGGGTTAGGGTTAGAGTTATGGTTGCGGTACACGTTAGTGTTAGGTTTAGGTTTTGTGTTAGTTTTATGGTACAGGTTCCGGTTAGGGTTAGGTTTGGGTTACCGTACAGGTTATGGTTAGGGTTAGGGTTGCAGTACAGGTTCGTGTTTGTGTAGGGTTAGGGTTACCGTACAGGTTAGGGTTATGTTTAGGGTTAGGTTTAGGTTAGCGGTACAGGTTAGTGTTAGGTTTAGGTTTAGGTTACTGTACAGGATAGCATTAGGTTTAAGGTTAGTTTTAAGGTTACGGTACAGGTTAGGATTAGGTTTAGGGTTAGGGTTAGGTTTATGGTACAGGTTAGGTTTAAGGTTAGGTTTAGAGTTAGGGGTAGGGTTACTGTACAAGTTAGTGTTACAGTTATGATTAGGGTTAGGTTTACGGTATAGGTCACCATTAAGTTTAGGGTTTGGGTTAGGTTTAGGGTTACGGTACAGGTTATGGTTAGGTTTAGGTTTAGAGTTAGGTTTACGGTACAGGTTAGGGTTAGGGTTAGGGTTGTGATAGAGTTTAGGGTAATGTTTAGGGTTAGGGTTAGGGTTATGGTACTAGTTAGGGTTACTGTTAGGTTTAGGGTTAGGTTTACGGTATAGGTTAGCGTTAGGTTTAGGGTTAAGGTTAGGTTTAGGATTACGGTACATGTTAGGGTTAGGTTTAGGGTGAGGGTTAGGGTAGGTTTACGGTACAGGTTAGGGTTAGGTTTAAGGGTAGGTTTAGGGTTATGGTAAAGGTTAGGGTTACGGTTAGGTTTAGGGTTTCGGTACAGGTTAGGTTTAGAGTTAGGGTTAGGGTTAAGGTTAGGGTTACGGGACAGGTTAGGGTTAGGGTTAGGGTTAGGTTTAGGGTTAGGATTCTGGTACAGGTTAGGTTTAGATTTAGGGTTAGGAAAGGGTTACGGTCCAGTGTAGGGTTAGGGTTAGCTTGAGGGTTAGCGTTAGGTTTACGGTACAGTTTAGGGTTAGGGTTAGGTTTAGGGTTACGTTTACGGTACAGGTTAGCGTTAGTGTTAGGGTTTCGGTACAGGTTAGCATTAGGGTTAGGGTTAGGGTTAGGGTTGCGGTATCGAATCGGATTAGGGTTAGGATTAGGGTTAGTGTTACCGTACAGGTTAGGTTTAGGATTAGGGTTATGGTTAGGTTTGCTGTACAGGTTAGGATCAGTGTTATTGTTTCGGTACAGGTTAGCATTAGGGTTAGAGTTATGGTTAGGTTTACGGTACAGTTTAGGGTTATTGTTAGAGTTAGGGTTACGGTTACGGTACTGGGTATGTTTAGGTTTAGGGTTAGGGTTAGAGTTACAATACAAGTTAGAGTTTGTGTTAGGGTTAGGGTTAGGGTTATGGTACAGGTAGGTATTAGGGTTAGGGTTAGGTTTAGGGTTAGGTTTACAGTACAGGTTAAAATTTGTGTTATAGGTAGGGTTATGGTACAGTTCAGGATAAGGGTTAGGGTTCGGGTTAGGGTTACAGGACAGGTTAGGGTTAGGGTTTCGGTACAGGTTAGGTTTAGGGTTAGCTTTAGGGTTAGGGGTAGGGTTACAATACAGTTTAGGGTTAGGTTTAGTGTTTGGGTTAGTGTTACAGTACAGGTAAGGGTTACGTTTAGGGTTAGGCTTTGGGTTAGGGTTGTCGCACAGGTGAGGGTTAAGGTTATGGATATGGTTAGGGTTAGGGTTACCGTTACAGTACAGTTTAGGGTGAGGGTTAGGTTTAGGGGTACGGTACAGGTTAGGGTAGGGTTAGGGTTAGGCTTACAGTTAGGGTTAATGTTACGGTACAAGTTAGGGTGAAGGTTAGGGTTAGGGTTAGTGTTACGGTATAGGTTAGGGTTAGGGTTAATTTTAGGGTTAGGGTTACGGTACAGGTTAGGATAAGGGTTAGGGTTAGTGTTAGTCTAGAGGTAAGGCTTACTGTTAGGGTTAGGGTTAGGTTTAGGGTTAGGGTTAGGTTGCTGTAAAGGTGTGAGTGAGAGTTACGGTACAGGTTGGGGTGAGGGTTAGGGTTAGAGTTAGTGTTGCGGTACAGGTTAGGGTTAGGGTTAGGTTTAGGGTGTGGGTTATGGTACAGGTTGGGTTAAGTTTAGGGTTAGGGTTAGGGTTCAGGTGAGGGTTAGGGTACAGGCTCGATTTACAGTTAAGGTTAAGCTTAGGGTTAGGGTTACGGTACAGGTTATGGTTAGGGTCATGATTAGGGTTACGGTACTGTGTAGGGTTAGGGTTAGGGTTAGGTTTAGTGTTATGGTACAAGTTAGGGTTAGGGTTAGTGTTATGCTTAGGGTTACGGTACAGGTTAGTGTTAGGGTTACGGTTAGGTTTAGGGTTATGGTACAAGTTAGGGTTAGGGTTAGGGTTAGTGTTAGTTTTACGGTACAGGTTAGGATTAGAGTTAGGGTTAGTGTTATGGTACAGGTAAAGGTTACTTTTAGGGTTACGGTTAGGGTTACAGTTAGGGCTAGGGTTGCCGTACAGGTGTGGGTTAAGGTTATGGTTAGGATTAGAGTTAGGGTTAGGGTTACGGTACACATTAGGGTGATTGTTTGGGTTACCCTTAGTGTTACGGTATGGGTTACGATTAGGGTTAGGGTTAGGATTAGGATTAGGGTTACGGTACATGTTAGTTTAAGGTTTAGGGTTAGTGTTATTCTACAGATAAGGCATACGGTTAGGGTTAGGGTTAGGTTATGTTTAGGTTTAGGGTAGCCATACAGGTGCGGGTTACGGTTTTGGGTAGGGTTAGGGTTAGGGTTAGGGGTAGGGTTACGGTACAGGGTAGGTATAGGTTTAGGGTTAGGGTTACGGTATAGGTTAGTGTTATGGTTAGGGGTATGGTTACGGTACAGGTAAGGGTTAGGGTTAGGGTTAGCTTTAGGGTTAGGGTTACGGTATAATTTAGTCTTAAGTTTAGGGTTAGGGTTAGGATTAGGTTTAGGGTTACGGTAGTGCATAGGGGTAGGCATAGGGTTGGGTTTAGGGTTATGGTTAGGGGTACCGTACAGGTTAGGGTTACGATTAGGGTTAGGGTTAGGTTTAGGTTTAAGATTAGGGTTAGGGGAGAGGAACCCTGGAGGAGGGGCAAGATGGAGGAAGTGTAGGATCCCCAAATCACCTGTCCCCACCAAATTACCTAGAAAACCTTCAAATCATCCTGAAAATCTACGAATTCGGCCTGAGATTTAAAGAGAGACCAGCTGGAACGCTACAGTGAGAAGAGTTCGCGCTTCTATCAAGGTAGGAAGACGGGCAAAAAAAGAAATAAAGACACAAAAGGCCTCCAAGGGGGAGGGGCCCCGCGAGGAGCCGGGCTGAGGCCGGGGCGAGTGTCCCCAGGACAGGAGAGCCCCGTCCCGGAGGAGCAGGAGCTGCACCGACCTTCCAGGACGGAAAGGGGCCCGCAGGGAGTTAGAGCAGGACCCGGGAGGGCGGGGATGCCCTCGGGCTCCCTGGGACACTAACAGGCACCTGCGGCGCGCGCAGGAGAGTGCGCCGAGCTCCCTAAGGGCTGCAGCGCACGGCGGGGCCCCGGAGCAGCTCGGAGGGCTCCGGTGGCGGCTCCGCAGAGGGGGCTGCGCGGCTCTGGGAGCAGCTCCGAGGGGCTCTGGCGGCGGCTCCGCGGAGAGGCGGCTGCGCCACCAGGAGCGGGAATCCAACAGCGAAGCCGGGAGCACAGGGCGCCGGGACACAGCCCAGGATCCGGCCTCCCCAGGGACAGGCAGAGGCCGGGAGGTCCCAGAACAGCGAGGACGCTCCTGCCCCGAGCTGAGCGGATCAGCGGCCCCGCCCCCGAGCCTCCAGGCCCTGCAGGCGGAGAGCTCCCCTCTCTGCTCTCCGCAGTTCCTGCGGGGGCTGAAGCCAGGTTTCCCGAGCTGCTGAAGCCACAGGGGCGTTCCCTCAGGGGCCTCACGGGGTAAACAACCCCCACTGAGCCCTGCACCTGGCAGCGAGCGGAGCAGCTCCCCCAAGTGCTAACACCTGAAAATCAGCACAACAGGCTCCTCCCCCAGAAGACCAGCGAGACCGACCAGTTCCAGGGGAAGGAAGTCAAGGGACTTAAGTATACAGAATCAGAAGATACTCCTCTGTGAGGTTTTTTTTGTTTTGTTTTCTTTTTCTTTTCTTTTTTCTTTTTTTTTTCTTTTTCTTTTTTCCTTTTTGATTCCTGATTGCTTCCCCCACCCCCTTTTTTTCACCTCTTTCTTTTTCTTTCTCTTTTTCTTCTCTTTTTTCCTTTTTTTCTTCCTTTTTTTTCTTTTTCTTCTTTCTTTCCTTCTTTCTCTCCTCTTTTATTCTCCTTTTCCCAATACAACTTGTTTTTGGCCACTCTGCACTGAGCAAAATGACTAGAAGGAAAACCTCACCTCAAAAGAAAGAATCAGAAAAAGTCCTCTCTCCCACAGAGTTACAAAATCTGGATTACAATTCAATGTCAGAAAGCCAGTTCAGAAGCACTGTTATACAGCTACTGGTGGCTCTAGAACAAAGCATAAAGGACTCAAGAGACTTCATGACTGCAGAATTTAGATCCAATCAGGCAGAAATTAAAAATCAATTGAATGAGATGCAATCCAAACTAGAAGTCCTAACGACGAGGGTTAACGAGGTGGAAGAACGAGTGAGTGACATAGAAGACAAGTTGATGGCAAAGAGGGAAACTGAGGAAAAAAGAGACAGACAATTAAGAGACCATGAAGATAGATTAAGGGAAATAAACGACAGCCTGAGGAAGAAAAACCTACGTTTAATTGGGGTTCCCGAGGGCGCCGAAAGGGCCAGAGGGCCAGAATATGTATTTGAACAAATCCTAGCTGAAAACTTTCCTAATCTGGGAAGGGAAACAGGCATTCAGATCCAGGAAATAGAGAGATCCCCTAAAATCAATAAAAACCGTTCAACACCTCGACATTTAATAGTGAAGCTTGCAAATTCCAAAGATAAAGAGAAGATCCTTAAAGCAGCAAGAGACAAGAAATCCCTGACTTTTATGGGAAGGAGTATCAGGGTAACAGCAGACCTCTCCACAGAGACCTGACAGGCCAGAAAGGGCTGGCAGGATATATTCAGGGTCCTAAATGAGAAGAACATGCAACCAAGAATACTTTACCCAGCAAGGCTCTCATTCAAAATGGAAGGAGAGATAAAGAGCTTCCAAGACAGGCAGGAACTGAGAGAATATGTGACCTCCAAACCAGCTCTGCAAGAAATTTTAAGGGGGACTCTTAAAATTCCCCTTTAAGAAGAAGTTCACTGGAACAAGGACTACGTAGATACCATGATGACACTAAACTCATATCTGTCAATAGTAACTCTGAACGTGAACGGGCTTAATGACCCCATCAAAAGGCGCAGGGTTTCAGACTGGATAAAAAAGCAGGACCCATCTATTTGCTGTCTACAAGAGACTCATTTTAGACAGAAGGACACCTACAACCTGAAAATAAAAGGTTGGAGAACCATTCTCCATTCAAATGGTCCTCAAAAGAAAGCAGGGGTAGCCATCCTTATATCAGATAAACTGAAATTTACCCCAAAGACTGTAGTGAGAGACGAAGAGGGACACTATCTCATACTTAAAGGATCTATCCAACAAGAGGACTTAACAATCCTCAATATATATGCCCCGAATGTGGGAGCTGCCAAATATTTAAACCAATTAATAACCAAAGTGAAGAAATACTTAGATAATAATACACTTATACTTGGTGACTTCAATCTAGCTCTTCTACCCTCGATAGGTCTTCTAAGCACAACATCTCCAAAGAAACGAGAGCTTTAAATGAGACACTGGACCAGATGGATTTCACAGATATCTACAGAACTTTACATCCAAACTCAACTGAATACACATTCTTCTCAAGTGCACATGGAACTTTCTCCAGAATAGACCACATATTGGGACACAAATCGGGTCTGAACCAATACCAAAAGATTGGGATCGTCCCCTGCATATTCTCAGACCATAATGACTTGAAATTGGAATTGAATCGCAACAAAAAGTATGGAAGGTCGTCAAACACGTGGAGGCTAAGGACCATCCTGCTAAAAGATGAAAGGGTCAACCAGGAAATTAAGGAAGAATTAAAAAGATTCATGGAAACTAATGACAATGAAGATACAACCGTTCAAAATCTTTGGGATGCAGCAAAAGCAGTCCTAAGGGGGAAATACATCGCAATACAAGCATCCATTCAAAAACTGGAAAGAACTCAAATACAAAAGCTAACCTTACACTTAAAGGAGCTTGAAATGAAACAGCAGGTAGACCCTACGCCCAGCAGAAGAAGAGAGTTAATTAAAATTCGAGCAGAACTCAACGAAATTGAGACCAGAAGAACTGTGGAACAGATCAACAGAACCAGGAGTTGGTTCTTTGAAAGAATTAATAAGATAGATAAACCATTAGCCAACCTTATTGAAAAGAAGAGAGAGAAGACTCAAATTAATAAAATCATGAATGAGAAAGGAGAGATCACTACCAACACCAAGGAAATACAAACGATTTTAAAAACATATTATGAACAGCTATACGCCAATAAATTAGGCAATCTAGAAGAAATGGACGCATTCCTGGAAAGCCACAAACTACCAAAACTGGAACAGGAAGAAATAGAAAACCTGAACAGGCCAATAACCAGGGAGGAAATTGAAGCAGTCATCAAAAACCTCCCAAGACACAAGAGCCCAGGGCCAGATGGCTTCCCAGGGGAATTCTATCAAACGTTTAAAGAAGAAATCATACCTATTCTACTAAAGCTGTTTGGAAAGATAGAAAGAGATGGAGTACTTCCAAATTCGTTTTATGAGGCCAGCATCACCTTAATTCCAAAACCAGACAAAGACCCCACCAAAAAGGAGAATTACAGACCAATATCCCTGATGAACATGGATGCAAAAATTCTCAACAAGATACTAGCCAATAGGATCCAACTGCACATTAAGAAAATTATTCACCATGACCAAGTAGGATTTATCCCCGGGACACAAGGCTGGTTCAACACTCGTAAAACAATCAATGTGATTCATCATATCAGCAAGAGAAAAACCAAGAACCATATGATCCTCTCATTAGATGCAGAGAAAGCATTTGACAAAATACAGCATCCATTCCTGATCAAAACTCTTCATAGTATAGGGATAGAGGGAACTTTCCTGGACATCTTAAAAGCCATCTACGAAAAGCCCACAGCAAATATCATTCTCAATGGGGAAGCACTGGGAGCCTTTCCCCTAAGATCAGGAACAAGACAGGGATGTCCACTCTCACCACTGCTATTCAACATAGTACTGGACGTCCTAGCCTCAGCAATCAGACAACAAAAAGACATTAAAGGCATTCAAATTGGCAAAGAAGAAGTCAAACTCTCCCTCTTCGCCGATGACATGATACTCTACATAGAAAACCCAAAAACCTCCACCCCAAGATTGCTAGAACTCATACAGCAATTTGGTAGCGTGGCAGGATACAAAATCAATGCCCAGAAATCAATGGCATTTCTATACACTAACAATGAGACTGAAGAAAGAGAAATTAAGGAGTCAATCCCATTTACAATTGCACCCAAAAGCATAAGATACCTAGGTATAAACCTAACCAAAGAGGTAAAGGATCTATACTCTAAAAACTATAGAACACTTCTGAAAGAAATTGAGGAAGACACAAAGAGATGGAAAAATATTCCATGCTCTTGGATTGGCAGAATTAATATTGTGAAAATGTCCATGTTATCCAGGGCAATTTACACGTTTAATGCAATCCCCATCAAAATACCATGGACTTTCTTCAGCGAATTAGAACAAATTATTTTAAGATTTGTGTGGAATCAGAAAAGACCCCGAATAGCCAGGGGAATTTTAAAAAAGAAAACCATATCTGGGGGCATCACAATGCCAGATTTCAGGTTGTACTACAAAGCTGTGGTCATCAAGACAGTGTGGTACTGGCACAAAAACAGACACATAGATCAATGGAACAGAATAGAGAACCCAGAAATGGACCCTGAACTTTATGGTCAACTAATATTCGATAAAGGAGGAAAGACTATCCATTGGAAGAAAGACAGTCTCTTCAATAAATGGTGCTGGGAAAACAGGACATCCACATGCAGAAGAATGAAACTAGACCACTCTCTTTCACCATACACAAAGATAAACTCAGAATGGATGAAAGATCTAAATGTGAGACAAGATTCCATCAAAATCCTAGAGGAGAACACAGGCAACAGCCTTTTTGAACTTGGCCACAGTAACTTCTTGCAAGATACATCCACGAAGGCAAAAGAAACAAAAGCAAAAATGAACTATTGGGACTTCATCAAGATAAGAAGCTTTTGCACAGCAAAGGATACAATCAACAAAACTCAAAGACAACCTACAGAATGGGAGAAGATATTTGCAAATGACGTATCAGATAAAGGGCTAGTTTCCAAGATCTATAAAGAACTTCTTAAACTCAACACCAAAGAAACAAACAATCCAATCATGAAATGGGCAAAAGACATGAAGAGAAATCTCACAGAGGAAGACATAGACATGGCCAACATGCACATGAGAAAATGCTCTGCATCACTTGCCATCAGGGAAATACAAATCAAAACCACAATGAGATACCACCTCACACCAGTGAGAATGGGGAAAATTAACAAGGCAGGAAACAACAAATGTTGGAGAGGATGCGGAGAAAAGGGAACCCTCTTACACTGTTGGTGGGAATGTGAACTGGTGCAGCCACTCTGGAAAACTGTGTGGAGGTTCCTCAAAGAGTTAAAAATAGACCTGCCCTACGACCCAGCAATTGCACTGTTGGGGATTTACCCCAAAGATACAGAAGCAATGAAACGCCGGGACACCTGCACCCCGATGTTTCTAGCAGCAATGTCCACAATAGCCAAACTGTGGAAGAAGCCCCGGTGTCCATCGAAAGATGAATGGATAAAGAAGCTGTGGTTTATGTATACAATGGAATATTACTCAGCCATTAGAAACGACAAATACCCACCATTTGCTTCAACGTGGATGGAACTGGAGGGTATTATGCTGAGTGAAGTAAGTCAATCGGAGAAGGACAAACAGTGTATGTTCTCATTCATTTGGGGAATATAAATAATAGTGAAAGTGAATATAAGGGAAGGGAGAAGAAATGTGTGGGAAATATCAGAAAGGGAGACAGAACATAAAGACTCCCAACTCTGGGAAAAGAACTAGGGGTGGTGGAAGGGGAGGAGGGCGGGGGTGGGGGTGAGTGATGACGGGCACTGAGGGGGACACTTGTCGGGATGAGCACCGGGTGTTATTCTGTATGTTGGTAAATTGAACACTAATAAAAAATTAATTAAAAAAAAAGATTAGGGTTAGGGTTCGGATTAGGGTTACGGTACAGGTTAGGGTTAGGGTTATGTTTAAGGTTAGGGTTAGGGATAGGTTCAGGTTTGGTGGTAGGTTTAAGGTAAAGGTTAGGGAGAGGGTTAAGTTTAGGGTTACCATACAGGTTAGGGTTAGGGTTAGTGTTAGTGTTAGGGTTAGGATACCGTACAGATTAGTGTCAGGGTTAGGGTTAGGGTTAGGGTTAGGGTTGCGGTAGATTTTAGGGTTAAGTTTAGGGTTAGGGTTACCTTACAGATTAGGGTTAGGTTTAGGGTTATTGGTAGGGTTGCGGTAAAGGTTAGGGTTAGGGATAGTGTTACTGTTACGGTACAGGTTAGCGCTAGGTTTAGGTTTAGGGTTAGGGTTACGGTACAGGTTACGGTTAGGTTTAGGGTCAGACATAGGGTTAGAGTACACGTTAGGGTTAGGGTTAGGGTTAGGGTTAGTGGTAGGTTTAGGGTTATGGTACAGGTTAGGGTTAGGGTTAGGGTTAGGTTTAGGCGTTGGGTTAGGGTAGGTTTACTGTATAGGTTAGGGTTACGTTTAGGGTTAGGGTTATGATACAGCTTAGGTTTAGGTTTAGAGTTAGGGCTAGGGTTATGTTACAGGTTAGGATTAGGGTTAGGGTTAGGGATGGTTTTAGGGTTAGGGTAAGGGTGAGGGTTACGGTACCGGTTAGGTTTATTGTTAGGTTTAGGGTTAGGGTTATCGTACAGGTTAGAGTTAGAGTTATGGTTAGGGTTAAGTTTAGGTTTAGGGTTACGGTATAAGTAGGGTTACTGTTAGGTTTAGCGTTACAGTTACAGTATAGGTTAGCGTTAGGGTTAGGGTTAGGGTGTGGTTTAGGGTTACGGTACAGGTTAGGGTTACGGTAGGGTTAGGGTTAGGGTTAGGGTTATGGTACAGGTTAGGGTTAGGTTTAGGTTTAGGGTTAGGGTAAGGGTTAGGGTTATGGTACCGCTTAGGTTTAGGGTTAGGTTTAGGGTTATGGTTGCTGTTCAGGTTAGGGTTAGGTTTAGTGTTAGGGTTAGGGTTAGGGTTGCGGTACAGGTTAGGGTTAGGGTTATGGTTAGGGTTACGGTAGTGGTTAGGGTTAGGGTTAGGTTACCGTACCGGTTAGGTTTAGGGTTAGGGTTAGGGTTGCGGTACAGGATAGGGATAGGGTTAAGTTTAGGGTTACCGTACAGGTTAGGGGTAGGGATAGGGTTAGGTTTCGGGTTAGGGTTGCAGTACAAGCTAGGGTTAGGGTTAGGGTTACGGTACAGGTTAGCATTAGGATTGGGGTTAGGGTTAGGTTTACAGTACAGGTTAGGTTTAGGGTTAGGGTTAGGTTTACGGTTACGGTACAGGTTATGGTTAGGTTAGCGTTAGGGTTAGGGTTATGGTATAGGTTAGGGTTAGGTTTACGGTTAGGTTTAGGGTTGCAGTACAGGTTATGGTTAGGGTTAGGTTTTGGGTTAGGTTTAGGGTTAGGTTTACTGTATAGGTTAGGGTTAGGTATAGGGTTAGGGTTACGGTATAGGTTAGCGTTAGGTTTAGGGTTAAGGTTAGGGTTACAGTACATGTTAGGGCTAGGGTTAGGGTTAGGTTTAGGGTTAGGGTTACGGACCAGGTCAGTGTTAGTTTTAGGGTTAAGTTAGGGTTTGGTTTACAGTACAGGTTAGGATTAGGGTTAGCGGTAGGATTACGGTACAGGTTAGGGTTAGGGTTAGCAATTGGTTTAAGTTTAGGTTACCGTACAGGTTGGGTTAGTTTTAGGGTTTCTGTACAGGTTGGGTTAGGGTTAGGGTTAAGGTTACGGTACAGGTTAGGGTTAAGTTAAGGGTTAGGTTTACGGTACATTTAGGGTTAGGTTAAGGTTAGGGTAAGGTTACGGTAACGGTACAAATTAGGGTTAGGTTTAGGTTTAGGGTTAGTGTTAGATTTAGGGATAGGGTTAGGTTTATTGTTAGGTTTAAGGTACAGGGTAGGGTTAGGTTTACCTTACAGGTTAGGGTTAAGGTTAGGTTTAGGGTTAGGCTTACTGTACAGGTTAGGGTTATTGTTAGTGTTAGGGTTAGTTTTACTGTACAG
This sequence comes from Otocyon megalotis megalotis, assembly GCA_017311455.1. Lineage (NCBI taxonomy): Eukaryota > Metazoa > Chordata > Mammalia > Carnivora > Canidae > Otocyon > Otocyon megalotis. The sequence goes on from JAEUCK010009489.1 coordinate 35,138, forward strand.
GTTAGGGTTAGGATTATGGTTCAGGTTAGCATTACGGTACAGGTTACGTTTAGGTTTAGGGGTAGGGTTAGGGTTACTGTACATGTTAGGGTGAGGGTTAGTGTTAGGGTTAGGTTTCGGGTTATGGTACCGGTTAGATTTAGGGTTAGGGTTAGTTTTACATTACAGGTAAGGGTTACGGTTAGGGTTAGGGTTTGGTTTGGGGTTAGGGTTATGGTTAAGATTACGGTACAGGTTAGGGTTAGAGTTAGGGTTAGGTTTAGGGATATGGTACAAGTTACGGTTAGGGTTAGGGGTAGTATTAGGGTTAGGCTTATGGTACAGGTTAGTGTTAGGTTTACGGTTAAGGTTTGGTTTGGGGTTATGGTTACGGAACAGGCTAGGGTTATGGTTAGGGGTAGGGTTATGGTACAAGTAAGGGTAAGGGTTAGGATTAGCGTTAGGTTTAGGGTTACGGTACATTTTAAGGTGACGTTTATGGTTAGGTTTAGGGATAGGGTTAGGATTAGGGTAGTGGTTAGGGTTAGGCTTTGGTTTGGGTTTAGGGTTATGGTTAGGGTACGCTACAGGTTACATTTAGGGTTAGGATTAAGGTTAGGTTTAGGGTTACGGTTATCATACAGGTTAGGGTTAGGCTTAGGGTTAGGGTTACATTACAGGTTAGAGTTAGGTGTAGGTTTAGGTTTAGGGTTAGAGTTAGGTTATGCTACAGGCCAGGGTTACGGTTAGGGGTATCGTTACGGTACAGGTTCGGGTTAGGTTTAGGGTTAGGTTTACAGTACATTTAGGGTTAGGGTTAGGGTTAGGGTTAGGGTTAAGTTTAGGGTTATGGTACAAATTAGTGTTAGGGTTAGGGTTAGGTTTGGTGGTAGATTTAGGGAAAGGGTTAGGTTTATTTTTAGGTTTAAGGTACAGGTTAGGTTTAGGGTTAGGGTTAGGATTATCGTACATATTAGGGTTAAGGTTAGGGTTAGGGTTAAGGTTGCGGAGCAGGTTAGGGTTAGGGTTAGGGTTAGGGTTAGGGTTAGGGTTAGCGTTAGGATTAGGGTTACTGCACAGGTTAGAGTTAGGATTGGGGTTAGGGTTAGGTTTACCGTATGGGTTACAGTTAGGTTTAGGGGTAGGGTTAGGGTTACTGTACAGGTAAGGGTTAGGGTTAGGGTTAGGGTTAGTTTTAAGGTTACAGTACTGGTTAGGTTTAGGGTTAGGTTTTGGCCTAGGGTTAGGATTCGGTGGCGGTACAGTTCTGTGTTTGGTTTACCGGTAGGGTTAGGGATATGGTTAGGGTTACGGTACAGGTTAGGGTTAGGTTTAGGTTAGGGTTAGGTTTACGGTACAAGTTAGGGTTAGGGTTAGGGGTAGTGTTAGGGTTAGGGTTACGGTACAGGTTAGGGTTACGGTTACAGTTAGGGTTAGGGTTAGGATTACGGTGACGGTAGAAGTTAGGGTTAGGGTTAGGGTTAAGGTTAGGGTTAGGGTTAGGGTTACGGTACAGTTTAGGGTTATGTTCAGGGTTAGTGTTAGGGATAAGGTAGGGTTAGTGTAGTGGTTAGGGTTAGGCTTAGGCTTGGGTTTAGGGTTACGATAGAGGTTAGGGTTAGGGTAAGGTTAGGTTTAGGGATAGGTTTAGGTTTACTGTTAGGTTTACGGTACCGGTTACTGTTAGAGTTAGGGTTACTGTTCAGGTTAGGATTAGGGTTAGGGTTGCGGTACAGGTTAGGGTTAGGGTTACGGTTAGGGTTACCGTACAGGTTACTGTTAGCTTTAGGGTTAGTGTTAGGGTTAGGGTAGGTTTAGGGTTAGGGTTACCGTACAGCTTAGTGTCAGGGTTAGGGTTAGGGTTAGGGTTAGCATTAGGATTAGTGTTAGGGTTGCGGTACAGGTTAGGGTTAGGGTTAAGGTTAGGTTTACCGTACAGTTTACTGTTAGGTTTAGGGTTAGGTTTTAGAGTTACGGTTGCGGTACAGGTTATGGTTAGTGTTAGTGTTAGGGTTACCGTACAGGTTAGGGTTAGGGTTAGGATTAGTTTTAGGGTTAGGATTTCGGTACAGGCTAGGGTTAGGGTTAGGTTTAGGGTTACCGTAAATGTTAGGGTTAGGTTTAGGGTTAGGTTTAGGGTTAGGGTTAGGGTTAAAGTACAGGTTAGTGTCAGGGTTAGGGTTAGGGTTAGTGTTAGCATTAGGGTTAGTGTTAGGGTTGCGGGTTAGGGTTAGGTTTAGTGTTTGGGTTAGTGTTATGGTACAGGTAAGGTTTACATTTAGGGTTAGGCTTTGGTTAGGGTTGCCGCACAGGTGAAGGTTAAGCTTATGGATATGGTTAGGGTTAGGGTTAGCGTGACAGTACAGTTTAGGGTGAGGGTTAGGTTTAGGGGTACGGTACAGGTTAGGGTAGGGTTAGGGTTAGGGTTTCGGTACAGGTTAGGTGCGGATTAGGATTAGTGTTACGGTACAGGTTAGGGTTAGGGTTAGTGTTAAGGTTAGGGTTAGGGTTAGGGTTACAGTGTAGGTTATGGTTAGGTTTAGGTTTAGGGATAGGGATAGGGTTAGGGTACACGTTAGGGTTAGTGTTAGGGTTAGGGTTACGGTACAGGTTAGGTTTAACTTTAAGTTTAGGTTTAGGTTTAAGTTTACGGTACAATTTAGGGTTACAGTTAGGTTTAGGCTTAGGGTTACAGTATAAGTTAGCATTAGGTTTAGGGTTAGGGTAAGGTTTATGGTTACGGTACAGGTTAAGGTTAGGGTTAGAGTAGGTTTAGTGTTAGCATTACGGTACAGGTTAGTGTTAGGTTTAGGGGTAGGTTTAGGGTTACGGTGCAGGTTAGGGTTAGGGTTAGGGTTAGGGTTAGGGTTACCGTACAGGTTAGGGTTAGTGTTAGTGTTGGGGTTAGGGTTAGGTTTATCGTACAGGTTAGGGTCAGTGTTAGGTTTAGTTTTAGGTTTAGGGTTAGGGTTACGGTACTGGTTAGGGTTAGGGTTAGGTTTAGGGATAGAGTTAGGGTTACCGTACAGGTTAGGGTGAGTGTTAGGGTTAGGGTTCTGGTACAGGTTACGTCTAGGTTAGTGTTAGGGTTACGGTACAGGTTAGGATTAGTGTTACGGTTAGGGTTAGGGTTATGGTACAGATTAGGGTTAGGGTTCGGGTTCTATTTAGGTTTATAGTACAGATTACGGTTAGGGTTATTGGTAGGGTTATGGTACAAGTTAGGGTAAGGGTTAGGGTTAGGGTTACGGTACACGTTAGGGTTAGGTTTAGGGTTAGGATTTCGGTTCACGTTAGGGTAAGTGTTAGGGTTAGGGTTACGGTACAGTTTAGGGTTCGTGTTAGGGTTAGGTGTAGTTTTAGGGTTACGGTACAGGTTAGGTTTAGAGTTAGGTTTAGTGTTACGGTACAGGTAAAGGTTACGTTTAGGGTTACGGTTAGGGTTAGATTGTCGTACAGGTTTGGGGTTGGTTTACGGGTAGGGTTAGAGTTAGGGTTAGTGTCACGGTACACGTTAGGGTGAAGGTTAGGTTTAGGGTTAGTGTTACGGTATAGGTTAGGGTAAGGGTTAGTTTTAGGTTTAGGGTTACAGTACAGGTTAGGATAAGGGTTAGGGTTAGAGTTAGTCTAGAGGTAAGGCTTACTGTTAGGGTTAGGGTTAGGTTTAGGGTTAGGGTTAGGTTGCTGTAAAGGTGTGAGTTAGAGTTACGGTACAGGTTGGGGTGAGGGTTAGGGTTAGAGTTAGTGTTGCAGTCCAGGTTAGGGTTAGGTTTAGGTTTAGGGTGTGGGTTACGGTACAGGTTGGGTTAAGTTTAGGGTTAGGGTTAGGGTTCGGGTGAGGGTTAGGGTACAGGCTCGATTTAGAGTTAAGGTTAAGCTTAGGGTTAGGGTTACGGTACAGGTTATGGTTAGGGTCATGGTTAGGGTTACGGTACTGTGTAGGGTTAGGGTTAGGGTTAGGTTTAGTGTTATGGTACAAGTTAGGGTTAGGGTTAGTGTTAGGCTTAGGGTTACGGTACAGGTTAGTGTTAGGGTTACGGTTAGATTTAGGGTTATGGTACAAGTTAGGGTTAGTGTTAGGCTTAGTGTTAGTTTTACGGTACAGGTTAGGATTAGAGTTAGGGTTAGTGTTATGGTACAGGTAAAGTTTACGTTTAGGGTTACGGTTAGGGTTACAGTTAGGGCTAGGGTTGCCATACAGGTGTGGGTTAGGGTTACGGTTAGGATTAGAGTTAGGGTTAGGGTTACGGTACAGATTAGGGTGATTGTTTGGGTTACCCTTAGTGTTACGGTATGGGTTAGGATTAGGAGGGTTAGGATTAGTTACGGTACATGTTAGTTTAAGGTTTAGGGTTAGTGTTATTCTACAGATAAGGCATACGGTTAGGGTTAGGGTTAGGTTATGTTTAGGTTTAGGGTAGCCATACAGGTGCGGGTTACGGTTTCGGGTAGGGTTAGGGTTAGGGTTAGGGGTAGGGTTACGGTACAGGGTAGGTATAGGTTTAGGGTTAGGGTTACGGTATAGGTTAGTCTTATGGTTAGGGGTATGGTTATGGTACAGGTAAGGGTTAGGGTTAGCTTTAGGGTTAGGGTGACGGTATAGTTTAGTCTTAAGTTTAGGGTTAGGGTTAGGGTTAGGTTTAGGGTTATGGTAGTGCATAGTGGTAGGCATAGGGTTGGGTTTAGGGTTATGGTTAGGGGTACCGTACAGGTTAGGGTTACGATTAGGGTTAGGGTTAGGTTTAGGGTTATGGTACATGTTAGGGTTACGGTTATGTTTAAGGTTAGCGTTAGGGATAGGTTCAGGTTTAGTGGTAGGTTTAAGGTACAGGTTAGGGAGAGGGTTAAGTTTAGGGTTACCGTACAGGTTAGGGTTAGGGTTAGTGTTAGTGTTAGGGTTAGGATACTGTACAGGTTAGTGTCAGGGTTAGGGTTAGGGTTAGGGTTAGGGTTAGGGTTGCGGTAGAGTTTAGGGTAAAGGTTAGGGTTAGGGTTACCTTACAGATTAGGGTTAGGCTTAGGGTTAGGGGTAGGGTTGCGGTAAAGGTTAGGGTTAGGGATAGGGTTACGGTTACGGTACAGGTTAGCGCTAGGTTTAGGTTTAGGGTTAGGGATACGGTACAGGTTACGGTTAGGTTTAGGGTCAGACATAGGGTTAGAGTACACTTTAGGGTTAGGGTTAGGGTTAGGTTTAGGGTTAGTGGTAGGTTTAGGGTTATGGTACAGGTTAGGGTTAGGGTTAGGTTTAGGGGTTGGGTTAGGGTTAGGTTTACTGTATAGGTTAGGGTTAGGGTTAGGGTTAGGGTTATGATACAGGTTAGGTTTAGGTTTATGGTTAGGGTTAGGGTTACGTTACAGGTTAGGATTAGGGTTAGGTTTAGGGATGGTTTTAGGGTTAGGGTAAGGGTGAGGGTTACAGTACCGGTTAGGTTTATTGTTAGGTTTAGGGTTAGGGTTACCGTACCGGTTAGGGTTAGGGTTATAGTTAGTGTTAGGTTTAGGTTTAGGGTTACGGTACAAGTAGGGTTACTGTTAGGTTTAGCGTTACGGTTACAGTATAGGTTAGCGTTAGGGTTAGGGTTAGGGTGTGGTTTAGGGTTACGGTACAGGTTAGGGTTACGGTAGGGTTAGGGTAGGGTTAGGGTTACGGTACAGGTTAGGGTTAGGTTTACGTTTAGGGTTAGGGTAAGGGTTAGGGTTACGGTACCAGTTAGGTTAGGGTTAGGTTTAGGGTTATGGTTGCTGTTCAGGTTAGGGTTAGGTTTAGTGTTAGGGTTAGGGTTAGGGTTGCGGTACAGGTTAGGGTTAGGGTTATGGTTAGGGTTACGGTAGTGGTTAGGGTTACGGTTAGGTTACCGTACAGGTTTGGGTTAAGTTTAGGGTTAGGGTTGCGGTACAGGTTAGGGATAGGGTTAAGTTTAGGGTTACCGTACAGGTTAGGGGTAGGGATAGGGTTAGGTTTAGGGTTACGGTTGCAGTACAAACTAGGGTTAGGGTTAGGGTTACGTTACAGGTTAGCATTAGGATTGGGATTAGGGTTAGGTTTACGGTACAGGTTAGGTTTAGGGTTAGGGTTAGCTTTAGGGTTACGGTACAGGTTATGGTTAGGTTAGCGTTAGGGTTAGGGTTATGGTATAGGTTATCGTTAGGTTTAGGGTTAGGTTTAGGGTTGCAGTACAGGTTAGGGTTAGGTTTAGGTTTGGGGTAGGGTTAGGGTTAGGTTTACTGTATAGTTTAGGGTTAGGTATAGGGTTAGGGTTACGGTATAGGTTAGCGTTAGGTTTAGGGTTAAGGTTAGGGTTACAGTACAGGTTAGGGCTAGGGTTAGGGTTAGGTTTAGGGTTAGGGTTACGGACCAAGTCAATGTTAGGTTTAGGGTTAAGTTAGGGTTAGGTTTACAGTACAGGTTAGGATTAGGGTTAGCGGTAGGATTACGGTACAGGTTAGGGTTAGGGTTAGCAATTGGTTTAAGTTTAGGTTACCGTACAAGTCGGGTTAGGTTTAGGGTTTCTGTACAGGTTGGGGTTAGGGTTAGGGTTAATGTTATTGTACAGTTTAGGGTTAGGTTAAGGTTTAGGTTTACGGTACATTTAGGGTTAGGTTAAGGTTAGGGTTAAGGTTACGGTTACGGTACAAATTAGGGTTAGGTTTAGGTTTAGGGATAGTGTTAGATTTAGGGATAGGGTTAGGTTTATTGTTAGGTTTAAGGTACAGGGTAGGGTTAGGGTTACCTTACAGGCTAGGGTTAAGGTTAGGTTTAGGGTTAGGCTTACTGTACAGGTTAGGGTATTGTTAGTGTTAGGGTTAGTTTTACTGTACAGGTTAGGGTTAGGATTAGGGTTCAGGTTAGCGTTACGGTACAGGTTACGTTGAGGTTTAGGGGTAGGGTTAGGGTTACTGTACATGTTAGGGTGAGGGTTAGTGTTAGGGTTAGGTTTCGGGTTATGGTACCGGTTAGATTTAGGGTTAGGGTTAGTTTTACATTACAGGTAAGGGTTACGGTTAGGGTTAGGGTTTGGTTTGGGGTTAGGGTTATGGTGGCGGTACAGTTGTGGGTTAGGTCTACCGGTAGGGTTAGGGTTATGGTTAGGATTACGGTACAGGTTAGGGTTAGTGTTAGGGTTAGGTTTAGGGATATGGTACAAGTTACGGTTAGGGTTAGGGGTCGTATTAGGGTTAGGGTTACGGTACAGGTTAGGGTTAGGTTTACGGTTAGGGTTTGGTTTAGGGTTAGGGTTACGGAACAGGCTAGGGTTACGGTTAGGGGTAGGGTTATGGTACAAGTAAGGGTAAGGGTTAGGATTAGCGTTAGGGTTAGGGTTATGGTACATTTTAAGGTGACGTTTAGGGTTAGGTTTAGGGATAGGGTTAGGATTAGGGTAGTGGTTAGGGTTAGGCTTTGGTTTGGGTTTAGGGTTATGGTTAGGGTACGCTACAGGTTACATTTAGGGTTAGGATTAAGGTTAGGTTTAGGCTTACGGTTATCATACAGGTTAGGGTTAGGGTTAGGGTTAGGGTTAGGGTTACAGTAGAGGTTAGGGTTAGGTGTAGGGTTAGGTTTAGGGTTAGAGTTAGGTTATGCTACAGGCCAGGGTTACAGTTAGGGGTATCGTTACGGTACAGGTTCGGGTTAGGTTTAGGGTTAGGTTTACAGTACATTTAGGGTTAGGGTTAGGGTTAGGGTTAAGTTTAGGGTTACGTTACAAATTAGTGTTAGGGTTAGGTTTAGGGTTGGTGGTAGATTTAGGGAAAGGGTTAGGTTTATTTTTAGGTTTAAGGTACAGGTTAGGTTTAGGGTTAGGGTTAGGATTATCGTACATATTAGGGTTAAGGTTAGGGTTAGGGGTAAGTTGGCGGAGCAGGTTAGGGTTAGGGTTAGGGTTAGGGTTAGGATTAGGGTTACTGCACAGGTTAGAATTAGGATTAGGGTTAGGGTTAGGTTTACGGTATGGGTTACAGTTAGGTTTAGGGGTAGGGTTAGGGTTACTGTACAGGTAAGGGTTAGGGTTAGGGTTAGTTTTAAGGTTACAGTACTGGTTAGGTTTAGGGTTAGGTTTTGGGTTAGGGTTAGGATTAAGGTTGCGGTACAGTTCTGGGTTAGGTTTACCGGTAGGGTCAGGGATACAATTAGGGTTACGGTACAGGTTAGGGTTAGGTTTAGGTTAGGGTTAGGTTTACGGTACAAGTTAGGGTTAGGGTTAGGGGTAGTGTTAGGTTTAGGGTTACGGTACAGGTTAGGGTTACGGTTACGGTTAGCGTTAGGGTTAGGTTATGGTGACGGTACAAGTTAGGGTTAGGGTTAGGGTTAGGGTTAGGGTCACGGTACAGTTTAGGGTTATGTTCAGGGTTAGTGTTAGGGATAAGGTTAGGGTTAATATAGTGGTTAGGGTTAGGCTTAGGCTTGGGTTTAGGGTTACGGTAGAGGTTAGGGTTAGGGTTAAGGTTAGGTTTAGGGATAGTTTTAGGTTTACTGTTAGGTTTACGGTACCGGTTAGTGTTAGAGTTAGGGTTACTGTTCAGGCTAGGGTTAGGGTTCGGGTTGCGGTACAGGTTAGGGTTAGGGTTACGGTTAGAGTTACCGTACAGGTTACTGTTAGCTTTAGGGTTAGGGTTAGGGTTACCGTACAGGTTAGTGTCAGGGTTAAGGTTAGGGTTAGGGTTAGCATTAGGGTTAGTGTTAGGGTTGCGGTACAGGTTAGGGTTAGGGTTAAGGTTAGGGTTACCGTACAGTTTACTGTTAGGTTTAGGGTTAGGTTTTAGGGTTACGGTTGCGGTACAGGTTATGGTTACTGTTAGTGTTAGGGTTACCGTACAGGTTAGGGTTAGGGTTAGGATTAGTTTTAGGGTTAGGATTTCGGTACAGGCTAGGGTTAGTGTTAGGTTTAGGGTTAGGGTTAGGGTTAAAGTACAGGTTAGTGTCAGGGTTAGGGTTAGGGTTAGTGTTAGCATTAGGGTTAGTGTTAGGGTTGCTGGGTTAGGGTTAGGTTTAGTGTTTGGGTTAGTGTTACGGTACAGGTGAGGGTTACGTTTAGGGTTAGGCTTTGGGTTAGGGTTGCCGCACAGGTGAGGGTTAAGCTTATGGATATGGTTAGGGTTAGGGTTAGCGTTACAGTACAGTTTAGGGTGAGGGTTAGGTTTAGGGGTACGGTACAGGTTAGGGTAGGGTTAGGGTTAGGGTTTCGGTACAGGTTAGGTGCGGATTAGGGTTAGTGTTACGGTACAGGTTAGGGTTATGGTTAGTGTTAAGGTTAGGGTTAGGGTTAGGGTTACGGTATAGGTTATGGTTAGGTTTAGGTTTAGGGATAGGGTTACGGTACACGTTAGGGTTAGTGTTAGGGTTAGGGTTAAGGTACAGGTTAGGTTTAACTTTAAGTTTAGGTTTAGGTTTAAGTTTACGGTACAATTTAGGGTTACAGTTAGGTTTAGTTTTAGGGTTACAGTATAAGTTAGCATTAGGTTTAGGGTTAGGGTAAGGTTTAGGGTTACGGTACAGGTTAAGGTTAGGGTTAGAGTAGGTTTAGTGTTAGCATTCCGGTACAGGTTAGTGTTAGGTTTAGCGGTAGGTTTAGGGTTACGGTGCAGGTTAGGGTTAGGGTTATGGTTAGGGTTAGGGTTACCGTACAGGTTAGGGTTGGGGTTAGTGTTAGGGTTAGGGTTAGGTTTATCGTACAGGTTAGGGTCAGGGTTAGGGTTAGGTTTAGTTTTAGGGTTAGGGTTACGGTACTGGTTAGGGTTAGGGTTAGGTTTAGGGTTAGAGTTAGGGTTACCGTACAGGTTAGTGTGAGTGTTAGGGTTAGGGTTCTGGTACAGGTTCCGTGAAGTTTAGTGTTAGGGTTACGGTACAGGTTAGGATTAGTGTTACGGTTAGGGTTAGGGTTATGGTACAGATTAGGGTTAGGGTTAGGGTTCTATTTAGGTTTATAGTACAGGTTACGGTTAGGGTTATTGGTAGGGTTATGGTACAAGTTAGGGTAAGGGTTAAGGTAGGGTTATGGTACAGGTTAGGGTTAGGGTTAGGGTTAGGATTTCAGTTCAGGTTAGGGTAAGTGTTAGGGTTAGGGTTACGGTACAGTTTAGGGTTCGTGTTAGGGTTAGGTTTAGTTTTAGGGTTACGGTACAGGTTAGGTTTAGAGTTAGGTTTAGTGTTACGGTACAGGTAAAGGTTACGTTTAGGGTTACGGTTAGGGTTAGGTTGTCGTACAGGTTTGGGGTTGGGTTACGGTAGGGTTAGAGTTAGGGTTACTGTTACGGTACACGTTAGGGTGAAGGTTAGGGTTAGGGTTAGTGTTACGGTATAGGTTAGTGTTAGGGTTAATTTTAGGGTTAGGGTTGCAGTACAAGCTAGGGTTAGGGTTAGGGTTACGGTACAGGTTAGCATTAGCATTGGGGTTAGGGTTAGGTTTACGGTACAGGTTAGGATAAGGGTTAGGGTTAGTGTTAGTCTAGAGGTAAGGCTTACTGTTAGGGTTAGAGTTAGGTTTAGGGTTAGGTTTAGGTTGTTGTAAAGGTGTGAGTTAGAGTTATGGTACAGGTTGGGGTGAGGGTTAGGGTTAGAGTTAGTGTTGCGGTACAGGTTAGGGTTAGGGTTAGGTTTAGGGTGTGTGTTACGGTACAGGTTGGGTTAAGTTTATGGTTAGGGTTAGGGTTCGGATGAGGGTTATGGTACAGGCTCAATTTAGAGTTAAGTTTAAGCTTAGGGTTAGGGTTACGGTACAGGTTATGGTTAGGGTCATGGTTTGGGTTACGGTACAGTCTAGGGTTAGGGTTAGGGTTAGGTTTAGTGCTATGGTAAAAGTTAGGGTTAGGGTTAGGGTTAGTGTTAGTTTTACGGTACAGGTTAAGATTAGAGTTAGGGTTAGTGTTATGGTACAGGTAAAGGTTACGTTTAGGGTTACGGTTAGGGTTACAGTTAGGGCTAGGTTTGCCGTACAGGTGTGGGTTAGGGTTACGGTTAGGATTAGTGGTAGGGTTAGGGTTACGGTACAGATTAGGGTGATTGTTTGTGTTACCCTTAGTGTTACGGTATGGGTTAGGATTAGGGTTAGGGTTAGGATTAGGATTAGGGTTACGGTACATGTTAGTTTAAGGTTTAGGGTTAGTGTTATTCTACAGATAAGGCATACGGTTAGGGTTAGGGTTAGGTTATGTTTAGGTTTAGGGTAGCCATACAGGTGCGGGTTACGGTTTCGGGTAGTGTTAGGGTTAGGGTTAGGGGAAGGGTTACGGTACAGGGTAGGTATAGGTTTAGGGTTAGGGTTATGGTATAGGTTAGTGTTATGGTTAGGGGTATGGTTACGGTACAGGTAAGGGTTAGGGTTAGGTTAGCTTTAGGGTTAGGGTTATGGTATAGTTTAGGCTTAAGTTTAGGGTTAGGGTTAGGGTTAGGTTTAGGGTTATGGTAGTGCATAGGGGTAGGCATAGGGTTGGGTTTAGGGTTATGGTTAGGGGTACCGTACAGGTTAGGGTTACGATTAGGGTTAGGGTTAGGTTTAGGGTTACGGTACAGGTTAGGGAGGGTTATGTTTAAGGTTAGCGTTAGGGATAGGTTCAGGTTTAGTGGTAGGTTTAAGGTACAGGTTAGGGAGAGGGTTAAGTTTAGGGTTACCATACAGGTTTGGGTTAGGGTTAGTGTTAGTGTTAGGGATAGGATACCGTACAGGTTAGTGTCAGGGTTAGGGTTAGGGTTAGGGTTAGGGTTGCGGTAGAGTTTAGGGTTAAGGTTAGGGTTAGGGTTACCTTACAGATAAGGGTTAGGCTTAGGGTTAGGGGTAGGGTTGCGGTAAAGGTTAGGGTTAGGGATAGGGTTACGGTTACGGTACAGGTTAGCGCTAGGTTTAGGTTTAGGGTTAGGGTTACGGTACAGGTTACGGTTAGGTTTAGGGTCAGACATAGGGATAGAGTACACGTTAGGGTTAGGGTTAGGGTTAGGGGTAGGTTTAGGGTTATGGTACAGGTTAAGGTTAGGGTTAGGTTTAGGGGTTGGGTTAGGGTTAGGTTTACTGTATAGGTTAGGGTTAGGTTTAGAGTTAGGGTTATATACAGGTTAGGTTTAGGTTTAGGGTTAGGCTTAGGGTTACGTTACAGGTTAGGATTAGGGTTAGGGTTAGGGATGGTTTTAGGGTTAGGGTAAGGGTGAGGGTTACGGTACCGGTTAGGTTTAGGGTTAGGTTTAGGTTTATGTTTACTGTACAGGTTAGGTTTAGGGTTAGGGTTAGGGTTAGGGTTAGGGTTAGGGGTGCGGAACAGGATAGGGTTAAGGTTATGGTTAGGGTTACGGTAGTGGTTAGTGTTAGGGTTAGGTTACCGTACAGGTTAGGGTTAGGGTTAGGGTTAGGGTTGCGGTACAGGTTAGGGAGAGGGTTAAGTTTAGGCTTACTGTACAGGTTAGGGGTAGGGATAGGGTTAGGATTAGGGTTAGGATTGCAGTACAAGCTAGGGTTAGGGTTAGGGTTACGGTACAGGTTAGCATTAGGATTGGGGTTAGGGTTAGGTTTACAGTACAGGTTTTGTTAGGTTTAGGGTTAGGTTTACGGTTATGGTACAGGTTATGGTTAGGTTAGCGTTAGGGTTAGGGTTATGATATAGGTTAGCGTTAGGTTTAGGGTTAGGTTTAGGGTTGCAGTACAGGTTAGGGTTAGGGTTAGGGTTAGGATTTCAGTTCAGATTAGGGTAAGTGTTTGGGTTAGTGTTACGGTACAGTTTAAGGTTCGTGTTAGGGTTAGGTTTAGTTTTAGTGTTACGGTACAGGTTAGGTTTAGTATTAGGTTTAGTGTTACGGTACAGGTTAAGGTTACGTTTAGGGTTACCGTTAGGTTTAGGTTGTTGTACAGGTTTGGGGTTGGGTTAAGGGTAGGGTTAGAGTTAGGGTTAGTGTCACGGTACACGTTAGGGTGAAGGTTAGGGTTAGGGTTAGTGTTACGGTATAGGTTAGGGTTAGGGTTAGTTTTAGGGTTAGGGTTACGGTACAGGTTAGGATAAGGGTTAGGGTTAGTGTTAGTCTAGAGGTAATGCTTACTGTTAGGGTTAGGGTTAGGTTTAGGGTTAGGGTTGCAGTACAAGCTAGGGTTAGGGTTAGGGTTACGGTACAGGTTAGCATTAGGATTGGGGTTAGGGTTAGGTACGGTACATGTTAGGATAAGGGTTAGGGTTAGTGTTAGTCTAGAGGTAAGGCTTACTGTTAGGGTTAGAGTTAGGTTTAGGGTTAGGTTTAGGTTGTTGTAAAGGTGTGAGTTAGAGTTATGGTACAGGTTGGGGTGAGGGTTAGGGTTAGAGTTAGTGTTGCGGTACAGGTTAGGGTTAGGGTTAGGTTTACGGTGTGTGTTACGGTACAGGTTGGGTTAAGTTTATGGTTAGGGTTAGGGTTCGGGTGAGGGTTAGGGTACAGGCTCAATTTAGAGTTAAGTTTAAGCTTAGGGTTAGGGTTACGGTACAGGTTATGGTTAGGGTCATGGTTTGGGTTACGGTACAGTGTAGGGTTAGGGTTAGGGTTAGGTTTAGTGCTATGGTACAAGTTAGGGTTAGGGTTAGTGTTAGGCTTAGGTTTACGGTACAGGTTAGTGTTAGGGTTACGGTTAGATTTAGGGTTATGGTACAAGTTAGGGTTAGGATTAGGGTTAGTGTTAGTTTTACGGTACCGGTTAGGATTAGAGTTAGGGTTAGTGTTATGGTACAGGTAAAGGTTACGTTTAGGGTTACGGTTAGGGTTACAGTTAGGGCTAGGGTTGCCGTACAGGTGTGGGTTAGGGTTATGGTTAGGATTAGTGGTAGGGTTAGGGTTACGGTACAGATTAGGGTGATTGTTTGTGTTACCTTTAGTGTTACGGTATGGGTTAGGATTAGGGTTAGGGTTAGGATTAGGATTAGGGTTACGGTACATGTTAGTTTAAGGTTTAGGGTTAGTGTTATTCTACAGATAAGGCATACGGTTAGGGTTAGGGTTAGGTTATGTTTAGGTTTAGGGTAGCCATACAGGTGCGGGTTACGGTTTCGGGTAGGGTTAGGGTTAGGGGAGGGGTAGGGTTACGGTACAGGGTAGGTATAGGTTTAGGGTTAGGGTTACGGTATAGGTTAGTGTTATGGTTAGGGGTATGGTTACGGTACAGGTAAGGGTTAGGGTTAGGGTTAGCTTTAGGGTTAGGGTTACGGTATAGTTTAGGCTTAAGTTTAGGGTTAGGGTTAGGGTTAGGTTTAGGGTTATGGTAGTGCATAGGGGTAGGCATAGGGTTGGGTTTAGGGTTATGGTTAGGGGTACCATACTGGTTAGGGTTACGATTAGGGTTAGGGTTAGGTTTAGGGTTACGGTACAGGTTAGGGTTAGGGTTATGTTTAAGGTTAGCGTTAGGGATAGGTTCAGGTTTAGTGGTAGGTTTAAGGTACAGGTTAGGGAGAGGGTTAAGTTTAGGGTTACCGTACAGGTTAGGGTTAGGGTTAGTGTTAGTGTTAGGGTTAGGATACCGTACAAGTTAGTGTCAGGGTTAGGGTTAGTGTTAGGGTTAGCGTTGCGGTAGAGTTTAGGGTTAAGGTTAGGGTTAGGGTTACCTTACAGATTAGGGTTAGGCTTAGGGTTAGGTGTAGGGTTGCGGTAAAGGTTAGGGTTAGGGATAGGGTTACGGTTACGGTACAGGTTAGCGCTAGTTTTAGGTTTAGGGTTAGGGTTACGGTACAGGTTACGGTTAGGTTTAGGGTCAGACATAGGGTTAGAGTACACGTTACGGTTAGGTTTAGGGTTAGGTGTAGGTTTAGGGTTATGGTACAGGTTAGGGTTAGGGTTAGGTTTAGGGGTTGGGTTAGGGTTAGGTTTACTGTATCGGTTAGGGTTAGGATTAGAGTTAGGGTTATATACAGGTTAGGTTTAGGTTTAGGGTTAGGGTTACGGTACAGGTTACGGTTAGGTTTAGGGTCAGTCATAGGGTTAGAGTACACGTTAGGGTTAGGGTTAGGGTTAGGGTTAGTGGTAGGTTTAGGGTTATGGTACAGGTTAGGGTTAGGGTAGGGTTAGTTTAGGGGTTGGGTTAGGATTAGGTTTACTGTATAGGTTAGGGTTAAGTTTAGGGTTAGGGTTATGATACAGGTTAGGTTTAGGTTTAGGGTTAGGGCTAGGGTTACGTTACAGGTTAGGATTAGGGTTAGGGTTAGGGATGGTTTTAGGGTTAGGGTAAGGGTGAGGGTTACGGTACCGGTTAGGTTTATTGTTAGGTTTAGGGTTAGGGTTATCGTACAGGTTAGGGTTAGGGTTCGGGTTCTATTTAGGTTTATAGTACAGATTACGGTTAGGGTTATTGGTAGGGTTATGGTACAAGTTAGGGTAAGGGTTAGGGTTAGGGTTACGGTACACGTTAGGGTTAGGTTTAGGGTTAGGATTTCGGTTCACGTTAGGGTAAGTGTTAGGGTTAGGGTTACGGTACAGTTTAGGGTTCGTGTTAGGGTTAGGTGTAGTTTTAGGGTTACGGTACAGGTTAGGTTTAGAGTTAGGTTTAGTGTTACGGTACAGGTAAAGGTTACGTTTAGGGTTACGGTTAGGGTTAGATTGTCGTACAGGTTTGGGGTTGGTTTACGGGTAGGGTTAGAGTTAGGGTTAGTGTCACGGTACACGTTAGGGTGAAGGTTAGGTTTAGGGTTAGTGTTACGGTATAGGTTAGGGTAAGGGTTAGTTTTAGGTTTAGGGTTACAGTACAGGTTAGGATAAGGGTTAGGGTTAGAGTTAGTCTAGAGGTAAGGCTTACTGTTAGGGTTAGGGTTAGGTTTAGGGTTAGGGTTAGGTTGCTGTAAAGGTGTGAGTTAGAGTTACGGTACAGGTTGGGGTGAGGGTTAGGGTTAGAGTTAGTGTTGCAGTCCAGGTTAGGGTTAGGTTTAGGTTTAGGGTGTGGGTTACGGTACAGGTTGGGTTAAGTTTAGGGTTAGGGTTAGGGTTCGGGTGAGGGTTAGGGTACAGGCTCGATTTAGAGTTAAGGTTAAGCTTAGGGTTAGGGTTACGGTACAGGTTATGGTTAGGGTCATGGTTAGGGTTACGGTACTGTGTAGGGTTAGGGTTAGGGTTAGGTTTAGTGTTATGGTACAAGTTAGGGTTAGGGTTAGTGTTAGGCTTAGGGTTACGGTACAGGTTAGTGTTAGGGTTACGGTTAGGTTTAGGGTTATGGTACAAGTTAGGGTTAGGGTTAGGGTTAGTGTTAGTTTTACGGTACAGGTTAGGATTAGAGTTAGGGTTAGTGTTATGGTACAGGTAAAGTTTACGTTTAGGGTTACGGTTAGGGTTACAGTTAGGGCTAGGGTTGCCATACAGGTGTGGGTTAGAGTTACGGTTAGGATTAGAGTTAGGGTTAGGGTTACGGTACAGATTAGGGTGATTGTTTGGGTTACCCTTAGTGTTACGGTATGGGTTAGGATTAGGTTTAGGGTTAGGATTAGGATTAGGGTTACGGTACATGTTAGTTTAAGGTTTAGGGTTAGTGTTATTCTACAGATAAGGCATACGGTTAGGGTTAGGGTTAGGTTATGTTTAGGTTTAGGGTAGCCATACAGGTGCGGGTTACGGTTTCGGGTAGGGTTAGGGTTAGGGTTAGGGGTAGGGTTACGGTACAGGGTAGGTATAGGTTTAGGGTTAGGGTTACGGTATAGGTTAGTCTTATGGTTAGGGGTATGGTTATGGTACAGGTAAGGGTTAGGGTTAGCTTTAGGGTTAGGGTGACGGTATAGTTTAGTCTTAAGTTTAGGGTTAGGGTTAGGGTTAGGTTTAGGGTTATGGTAGTGCATAGTGGTAGGCATAGGGTTGGGTTTAGGGTTATGGTTAGGGGTACCGTACAGGTTAGGGTTACGATTAGGGTTAGGGTTAGGTTTAGGGTTATGGTACATGTTAGGGTTACGGTTATGTTTAAGGTTAGCGTTAGGGATAGGTTCAGGTTTAGTGGTAGGTTTAAGGTACAGGTTAGGGAGAGGGTTAAGTTTAGGGTTACCGTACAGGTTAGGGTTAGGGTTAGTGTTAGTGTTAGGGTTAGGATACTGTACAGGTTAGTGTCAGGGTTACGGTTAGGGTTAGGGTTAGGGTTTGGGTTGCGGTAGAGTTTAGGGTAAAGGTTAGGGTTAGGGTTACCTTACAGATTAGGGTTAGGCTTAGGGTTAGGGGTAGGGTTGCGGTAAAGGTTAGGGTTAGGGATAGGGTTACGGTTACGGTACAGGTTAGCGCTAGGTTTAGGTTTAGGGTTAGGGATACGGTACAGGTTACGGTTAGGTTTAGGGTCAGACATAGGGTTAGAGTACACTTTAGGG
This sequence comes from Otocyon megalotis megalotis, assembly GCA_017311455.1. Taxonomy (NCBI): domain Eukaryota; kingdom Metazoa; phylum Chordata; class Mammalia; order Carnivora; family Canidae; genus Otocyon; species Otocyon megalotis. The sequence goes on from JAEUCK010009489.1 coordinate 52,379, forward strand.
TTAGGGTTAGGGTTAGGTTTAGGGTTAGTGGTAGGTTTAGGGTTATGGTACAGGTTAGGGTTAGGGTTAGGTTTAGGGGTTGGGTTAGGGTTAGGTTTACTGTATAGGTTAGGGTTAGGGTTAGGGTTAGGGTTATGATACAGGTTAGGTTTAGGTTTATGGGTTAGGGTTAGGGTTACGTTACAGGTTAGGATTAGGGTTAGGTTTAGGGATGGTTTTAGGGTTAGGGTAAGGGTGAGGGTTACGGTACCGGTTAGGTTTATTGTTAGGTTTAGGGTTAGGGTTACCGTACCGGTTAGGGTTAGGGTTATAGTTAGTGTTAGGTTTAGGTTTAGGGTTACGGTACAAGTAGGGTTACTGTTAGGTTTAGCGTTACGGTTACAGTATAGGTTAGCGTTAGGGTTAGGGTTAGGGTGTGGTTTAGGGTTACGGTACAGGTTAGGGTTACGGTAGGGTTAGGGTAGGGTTAGGGTTACGGTACAGGTTAGGGTTAGGTTTAGGTTTAGGGTTAGGTTAAGGGTTAGGGTTACGGTACCAGTTAGGTTTAGGGTTAGGTTTAGGGTTATGGTTGCTGTTCAGGTTAGGGTTAGGTTTAGTGTTAGGGTTAGGGTTAGGGTTGCGGTACAGGTTAGGGTTAGGGTTATGGTTAGGGTTACGGTAGTGGTTAGGGTTACGGTTAGGTTACCGTACAGGTTTGGGTTAAGTTTAGGGTTAGGGTTGCGGTACAGGTTAGGGATAGGGTTAAGTTTAGGGTTACCGTACATGTTAGGGGTAGGGATAGGGTTAGGTTTAGGGTTACGGTTGCAGTACAAACTAGGGTTAGGGTTAGGGTTACGTTACAGGTTAGCATTAGGATTGGGATTAGGGTTAGGTTTACGGTACAGGTTAGGTTTAGGGTTAGGGTTAGCTTTAGGGTTACGGTACAGGTTATGGTTAGGTTAGCGTTAGGGTTAGGGTTATGGTATAGGTTATCGTTAGGTTTAGGGTTAGGTTTAGGGTTGCAGTACAGGTTAGGGTTAGGTTTAGGTTTGGGGTAGGGTTAGGGTTAGGTTTACTGTATAGTTTAGGGTTAGGTATAGGGTTAGGGTTACGGTATAGGTTAGCGTTAGGTTTAGGGTTAAGGTTAGGGTTACAGTACAGGTTAGGGCTAGGGTTAGGGTTAGGTTTAGGGTTAGGGTTACGGACCAAGTCAATGTTAGGTTTAGGGTTAAGTTAGGGTTAGGTTTACAGTACAGGTTAGGATTAGGGTTAGCGGTAGGATTACGGTACAGGTTAGGGTTAGGGTTAGCAATTGGTTTAAGTTTAGGTTACCGTACAAGTCGGGTTAGGTTTAGGGTTTCTGTACAGGTTGGGGTTAGGGTTAGGGTTAATGTTATTGTACAGTTTAGGGTTAGGTTAAGGTTTAGGTTTACGGTACATTTAGGGTTAGGTTAAGGTTAGGGTTAAGGTTACGGTTACGGTACAAATTAGGGTTAGGTTTAGGTTTAGGGATAGTGTTAGATTTAGGGATAGGGTTAGGTTTATTGTTAGGTTTAAGGTACAGGGTAGGGTTAGGGTTACCTTACAGGCTAGGGTTAAGGTTAGGTTTAGGGTTAGGCTTACTGTACAGGTTAGGGTATTGTTAGTGTTAGGGTTAGTTTTACTGTACAGGTTAGGGTTAGGATTAGGGTTCAGGTTAGCGTTACGGTACAGGTTACGTTGAGGTTTAGGGGTAGGGTTAGGGTTACTGTACATGTTAGGGTGAGGGTTAGTGTTAGGGTTAGGTTTCGGGTTATGGTACCGGTTAGATTTAGGGTTAGGGTTAGTTTTACATTACAGGTAAGGGTTACGGTTAGGGTTAGGGTTTGGTTTGGGGTTAGGGTTATGGTGGCGGTACAGTTGTGGGTTAGGTCTACCGGTAGGGTTAGGGTTATGGTTAGGATTACGGTACAGGTTAGGGTTAGTGTTAGGGTTAGGTTTAGGGATATGGTACAAGTTACGGTTAGGGTTAGGGGTCGTATTAGGGTTAGGGTTACGGTACAGGTTAGGGTTAGGTTTACGGTTAGGGTTTGGTTTAGGGTTAGGGTTACGGAACAGGCTAGGGTTACGGTTAGGGGTAGGGTTATGGTACAAGTAAGGGTAAGGGTTAGGATTAGCGTTAGGGTTAGGGTTACGGTACATTTTAAGGTGACGTTTAGGGTTAGGTTTAGGGATAGGGTTAGGATTAGGGTAGTGGTTAGGGTTAGGCTTTGGTTTGGGTTTAGGGTTATGGTTAGGGTACGCTACAGGTTACATTTAGGGTTAGGATTAAGGTTAGGTTTAGGCTTACGGTTATCATACAGGTTAGGGTTAGGGTTAGGGTTAGGGTTAGGGTTACAGTAGAGGTTAGGGTTAGGTGTAGGGTTAGGTTTAGGGTTAGAGTTAGGTTATGCTACAGGCCAGGGTTACAGTTAGGGGTATCGTTACGGTACAGGTTCGGGTTAGGTTTAGGGTTAGGTTTACAGTACATTTAGGGTTAGGGTTAGGGTTAGGGTTAAGTTTAGGGTTACGTTACAAATTAGTGTTAGGGTTAGGTTTAGGGTTGGTGGTAGATTTAGGGAAAGGGTTAGGTTTATTTTTAGGTTTAAGGTACAGGTTAGGTTTAGGGTTAGGGTTAGGATTATCGTACATATTAGGGTTAAGGTTAGGGTTAGGGGTAAGTTGGCGGAGCAGGTTAGGGTTAGGGTTAGGGTTAGGGTTAGGATTAGGGTTACTGCACAGGTTAGAATTAGGATTAGGGTTAGGGTTAGGTTTACGGTATGGGTTACAGTTAGATTTAGGGGTAGGGTTAGGGTTACTGTACAGGTAAGGGTAGGGTTAGGGTTAGTTTTAAGGTTACAGTACTGGTTAGGTTTAGGGTTAGGTTTTGGGTTAGGGTTAGGATTAATGTTGCGGTACAGTTCTGGGTTAGGTTTACCGGTAGGGTCAGGGATACAATTAGGGTTACGGTACAGGTTAGGGTTAGGTTTAGGTTAGGGTTAGGTTTACGGTACAAGTTAGGGTTAGGGTTAGGGGTAGTGTTAGGTTTAGGGTTACGGTACAGGTTAGGGTTACGGTTACGGTTAGCGTTAGGGTTAGGTTATGGTGACGGTACAAGTTAGGGTTAGGGTTAGGGTTAGGGTTAGGGTTAGGGTCACGGTACAGTTTAGGGTTATGTTCAGGGTTAGTGTTAGGGATAAGGTTAGGGTTAATATAGTGGTTAGGGTTAGGCTTAGGCTTGGGTTTAGGGTTACGGTAGAGGTTAGGGTTAGGGTTAAGGTTAGGTTTAGGGATAGTTTTAGGTTTACTGTTAGGTTTACGGTACCGGTTAGTGTTAGAGTTAGGGTTACTGTTCAGGCTAGGGTTAGGGTTCGGGTTGCGGTACAGGTTAGGGTTAGGGTTACGGTTAGAGTTACCGTACAGGTTACTGTTAGCTTTAGGGTTAGGGTTAGGGTTACCGTACAGGTTAGTGTCAGGGTTAAGGTTAGGGTTAGGGTTAGCATTAGGGTTAGTGTTAGGGTTGCGGTACAGGTTAGGGTTAGGGTTAAGGTTAGGGTTACCGTACAGTTTACTGTTAGGTTTAGGGTTAGGTTTTAGGGTTACGGTTGCGGTACAGGTTATGGTTACTGTTAGTGTTAGGGTTACCGTACAGGTTAGGGTTAGGGTTAGGATTAGTTTTAGGGTTAGGATTTCGGTACAGGCTAGGGTTAGTGTTAGGTTTAGGGTTAGGGTTAGGGTTAAAGTACAGGTTAGTGTCAGGGTTAGGGTTAGGGTTAGTGTTAGCATTAGGGTTAGTGTTAGGGTTGCTGGTTAGGGTTAGGTCTAGTGTTTGGGTTAGTGTTACGGTACAGGTGAGGGTTACGTTTAGGGTTAGGCTTTGGGTTAGGGTTGCCGCACAGGTGAGGGTTAAGCTTATGGATATGGTTAGGGTTAGGGTTAGCGTTACAGTACAGTTTAGGGTGAGGGTTAGGTTTAGGGGTACGGTACAGGTTAGGGTAGGGTTAGGGTTAGGGTTTCGGTACAGGTTAGGGTGCGGATTAGGGTTAGTGTTACGGTACAGGTTAGGGTTAGGGTTAGTGTTAAGGTTAGGGTTAGGGTTAGGGTTACGGTATAGGTTATGGTTAGGTTTAGGTTTAGGGATAGGGTTACGGTACACGTTAGGGTTAGTGTTAGGGTTAGGGTTACGGTACAGGTTAGGTTTAACTTTAAGTTTAGGTTTAGGTTTAAGTTCACGGTACAATTTAGGGTTACAGTTAGGTTTAGTGTTAGGGTTACAGTATAAGTTAGCATTAGGTTTAGGGTTACCGTACAGGTTAGGGTTAGGGTTAGTGTTAGGGTAAGTGTTAGGTTTATCGTACAGGTTAGGGTCAGGGTTAGGGTTAGGTTTAGGTTTAGGGTTAGGGTTACGGTACTGGTTAGGGATAGGGTTAGTTTTAGGGTTAGAGTTAGGGTTTCTGTACAGTTTAGGGTGAGTGTTAGGGTTAGGGTTCTGGTACAGGTTACGTCTAAGTTAGTGTTAGGGTTACGGTACAGGTTAGGATTAGTGTTAGGGTTAGGGTTAGGGTTATGGTACAGATTAGGGTTAGGGTTAGGGTTCTATTTAGGTTTATAGTACAGGTTACGGTAGGGTTATTGGTAGGGTTATGGTACAAGTTAGGGTAAGGTTTAGGGTTAGGGTTACGGTACAGGTTAGGGTTAGGGTTAGTTTAGGGTGTGGGTTACGGTACAGGTTGGGTTAAGTTTAGGGTTAGGGTTAGGGTTAGGGTTCGGGTGAGGGTTAGGGTACAGGCTCAATTTAGAGTTAAGGTTAAGCTTAGGGTTAGGGTTACAGTACAGGTTATGGTTAGGGTCATGGTTAGGGTTAGGGTACAGTGTAGGGTTAGGGTTAGGGTTAGGTTTAGTGTTATGGTACAAGTTAGGGTTAGGGTTAGTGTTAGGCTTAGGGTTACGGTACAGGTTAGTGTTAGGGTTACGGTTAGATTTAGGGTTATGGTACAAGTTAGGGTTAGGGTTAGGCTTAGTGTTGGTTTTACGGTACAGGTTAGGATTAGAGTTAGGGTTAGTGTTATGGTACAGGTAAAGGTTACGTTTAGGGTTACGGTTAGGGTTACAGTTAGGGCTAGGGTTGCCGTACAGGTGTGGGTTAGGGTTACGGTTAGGATTAGAGTTAGGGTTAGGGTTACGGTACAGATTAGGGTGATTGGGTTACCCTTAGTGTTACAGAATGGGTTAGGATTAGGGTTAGGGTTAGGATTAGGATTAGGGTTACGGTACATGTTAGTTTAAGGTTTAGGGTTAGTGATATTCTACATATAAGGCATACGGTTAGGGTTAGGGTTAGGTTATGTTTAGGTTTAGGGTAGCCATACAGGTGCGGGTTACGGTTTCGGGTAGGGTTAGGGTTGGGTTAGGGGTAGGGTTACGGTACAGGGTAGTTATAGGTTTAGGGTTAGGTTACGGTATAGGTTAGTGTTATGGTTAGGGGTATGGTTACGGTACAGGTAAGGGTTAGGGTTAGGGTTAACTTTAGGGTTAGGGTTATGGTATAGTTTAGGCTTAAGTTTAGGGTTAGGGTTAGGGTTAGGTTTAGGGTTATGGTAGTGCATAGGGGTAGGCATAGGGTTGGGTTTAGGGTTATGGTTGGGGTACCGTACAGGTTAGGGTTACGATTAGGGTTAGGGTTAGGTTTAGGGTTATGGTACATGTTAGGGTTAGGGTTATGTTTAAGGTTAGGTTTAGGGATAGGTTCAGGTTTAGTGGTAGGTTTAAGGTACAGGTTAGGGAGAGGGTTAAGTTTAGGGTTACCGTACAGGTTAGGGTTAGGGTTAGGGTTAGTGTTAGTGTTAGGGTTAGAATACCGTACAGGTTAGTGTCAGAGTTAGGGTTAGGGTTAGGGCTAGGGTTGCGGTAGAGTTTAGGGTTAAGGTTAGGGTTAGGGTTACCTTGCAGAATAGGGTTAAGCTTAGGGTTAGGGGTAGGGTTGCGGTAAAGGTTAGGGTTAGGGATAGGGTTACGGTTATGGTACAGGTTAGCGCTAGGTTTAGGTTTAGGGTTAGGGTTACGGTACAGGTTACGGTTAGGTTTAGGGTCAGACATAGGGTTAGAGTACACGTTAGGGTTAGGGTTAGGGTTAGGGGTAGGTTTAGGGTTATGGTACAGGTTAGGGTTAGGGTTAGGTTTAGGGGTTGGGTTAGGGTTAGGTTTACTGTATAGGATAGGGTTAGGTTTAGGGTTAGGGTTATGATACAGGTTAGGTTTAGCTTTAGGTTTAGGGTTAGGGTTACGTTACAGGTTAGGATTAGGGTTAGGGTTAGGGATGGTTTTAGGGTTAGGGTAAAGGTGAGGGTTACGGTACCGGTTAGGTTTATTGTTAGGTTCAGGGTTAGGGTTATCCTACAGGTTAGGGTTAGGGTTATGGTTAGGGTTGGGTTTAGGTTTAGGGTTACGGTACAAGTAGGGTTACTGTTAGGTTTAGCATTACGGTTACAGTATAGGTTAGCGTTAGGGTTAGGGTTAGGGTGTGGTTTAGGGTTACGGTACAGGTTAGGGTTACGGTAGGGTTAGGGTTAGGATTAGGGTTACGGTACAGGTTAGGGTTAGGTTTAGGTTTACGGTTAGGAAAGGGTTAGGGTTACGGTACTGGTTAGGTTTAGGGTTAGGTTTAGGGTTTTGGTTACTGTACAGGTTAGGGTTAGGGTTAGGGTTGCGGTACAGGTTAGGGTTAGGGTTATGGTTAGGGTTACAGTAGTGGTTAGGGTTAGTGTTAGGTTACCGTACAGGTTAGGGTTAGGGTTAGGGTTGCGGTACAGGTTAGGGATAGGGTTAAGTTTAGGCTTACCGTACAGGTTAGGGGTATGGATAGGGTTAGGTTTAGGGTTAGGGTTGCAGTACAAGCTAGGGTTAGGGTTAGGGTTACGGTACAGTTTAGCATTAGGTTGGGGTTAGGGTTAGGTTTACAGTACAGGTTAGGTTTAGGTTTAGGGTTAGGTTTACCGTTACGGTACAGGTTATGGTTAGGTTAGCGTTAGGTTTAGGGTTAGGTTTAGGGTTGCAGTACAGGTTAGGGTTAGAGTTAGGGTTAGGATTTCGGTTCAGGTTAGGGTAAGTGTTAGGGTTAGGGTTACGGTACAGTTTAGGGTTCTAGTTAGGGTTAGGTTTAGTTTTAGGGTTACGGTACAGGTTAGGTTTAGAGTTAGGTTTAGTGTTACGGTACAGGTAAAGGTTACCTTTAGGGTTACCGTTAGGGTTAGGTTGTCGTACAGGTTTTGGGTGGGTTACGGGTAGGGTTAGAGTTATGGTTAGTGCCACGGTACACGTTAGGGTGAAGGTTAGGGTTAGGGTTAGTGTTACGGTATAGGTTAGGGTTAGGGTTAGTTTTAGGGTTAAGGTTACGGTACAGGTTAGGATAAGGGTTAGGGTTAGTGTTAGTCTAGAGGTAAGGCTTACTGTTAGGGTTAGGGTTAGGTTTAGGGTTAGGGTTAGGTTGTTGTAAAGGTGTGAGTTAGAGTTATGGTACAGGTTGTGGTGAGGGTTAGGGTTAGAGTTAGTGTTGCGGTACAGGTTAGGGTTAGGGTTAGGTTTAGGGTGTGGGTTACGGTACAGGTTGGGTTAAGTTTAGGGTTAGGGTTAGGGTTAGGGTTCGGGTGAGGGTTAGGGTACAGGCTCGATTTAGAGTTAAGGTTAATCTTAGGGTTAGGGTTACGGTACAGGTTATGGTTAGGGTCATGGTTAGGGTTACGTTACAGTGTAGGGTTAGGGTTAGGGTTAGGTTTAGTGTTATGGTACAAGTTAGGGTTAGGGTTAGTGTTAGGCTTAGGGTTACGGTACAGGTTAGGATTAGAGTTACGGTTAGTGTTATGGTACAGGTAAAGGTTACGTTTAGGGTTACGGTTAGGGTTACAGTTAGGGCTAGGGTTGCCGTACAGGTGTGGGTTAGGGTTACGGTTAGGATTAGAGTTAGGGTTAGGGTTACGGTACAGATTAGGGTGATTGTCTGGGTTACCCTTAGTGTTACAGAATGGGTTAGGATTAGGGTTAGGGTTATGATTAGGATTAGGGTTACGGTACATGTTAGTTTAAGGTTTAGGGTTAGTGTTATTCTACAGATAAGGCATACGGTTAGGGTTAGGGTTAGGTTATGTTTAGGTTTAGGGTAGCCATAGAGGTGCAGGTTACGGTTTCGGGTAGGGTTAGGGTTAGGGTTAGGGGTAGGGTTACGGTACAGGGTAGGTATAGGTTTAGGGTTAGGTTACGGTATAGGTTACTGTTATGGTTAGGGGTATGGTTACGGTACAGGTAAGGGTTAGGGTTAGGGTTAACTTTAGGGTTAGGGTTACGGTATAGTTTAGGCTTAAGTTTAGGGTTAGGGTCAGGGTTAGGTTTAGGGTTTTCGTAGTGCATAGGGGTAGGCATAGGTTTGGGTTTAGGGTTATGGTTACGGGTACCGTACAGGTTAGGGTTACGATTAGGGTTAGGGTTAGGTTTAGGGGTATGGTACAGGTTAGGGTTAGGGTTATGTTTAAGGTTAGGGTTAGGGATAGGATCAGGTTTAGTGGTAGGTTTAAGGTACAGGTTAGGGAGAGGGTTAAGTTTACGGTTACCGTACAGGTTAGGGTTAGGGTTTGTGTTAGGGTTAGGATACTGTACAGGTTAGTGTCAGAGTTAGGGTTAGGGTTAGGGTTAGGGTTAGGGTTGCGGTAGAGTTTAGGGTTAAGGTTAGGGTTAGGGTTACCTTGCAGAATAGGGTTAAGCTTCGGTTTAGGGGTAGGGTTGCGGTAAAGGTTAGGGTTAGGGATAGGGTTACGGCACGGTACAGGTTAGCGCTAGGTTTAGGTTTAGGGTTAGGGTTACGGTACAGGTTACGGTTAGGTTTAGGGTCAGACATAGGGTTAGAGTACACGTTAGGGTTAGGGTTAGGTTTAGGGTTAGGGGTAGGTTTAGGGTTATGGTACAGGTTAGGGTTAGGGTTAGGCTTAAGGGTTGTGTTAGGGTTAGGTTTACTGTATAGGATAGGGTTAGGTTTAGGGTTAGGGTTCTGATACAGGTTAGGTTTAGGTTTAGGTTTAGGGTTAGGGTTACGTTACAGGTTAGGATTAGTGTTAGGGTTAGGGATGGTTTTAGGGTTAGGGTAAGGGTGAGGGTTACGGTACCGGTTAGGTTTATTGTTAGGTTTAGGATTAGGGTTATCGTACAGGTTAGGGTTAGGGTTATGGTAAGGGTTAGGTTTAGGTTTAGGGTTACGGTACAAGTAGGGTTACTGTTAGGTTTAGCGTTACGGTTACAGTATAGGTTAGCGTTAGGGTTAGGGTGAGGGTGTGGTTTAGGGTTACGGTACAGGTTAGGGTTACGGTAGGGTTAGAGTTAGGATTAGGGTTACGGTACAGGTTAGGGTTAGGTTTAGTTTTACGGTTAGGGAAAGGGTTAGGGTTACGGTACTGGTTAGGTTTAGGGTTAGGTTTAGGGTTTTGGTTACTGTACAGGTTAGGGTTAGGGTTAGGGTTAGGGTTAGGGTTGCGGTACAGGTTAGGGTTAGGGTTATGGTTAGGGTTACAGTAGTGGTTAGGGTTAGGGTTAGGTTACTGTACAGGTTAGGGTTACGATTTGGGTTAGGGTTGCGGTACAGGTTAGGGATAGAGTTAAGTTTAGGCTTACCGTACAGGTTAGGGGTAGGGATAGGGTTAGGTTTAGGGTTAGGGTTGCAGTACAAGCTAGGGTTAGGGTTAGGGTTACGGTACAGGTTAGCATTAGGATTGGGGTTAGGGTTAGGTTTACAGTACAGGTTAGGTTTAGGTTTAGGGTTAGGTTTACGGTTACGGTACAGGTTATGGTTAGGTTAGTGTTAGGTTTAGGGTTAGGTTTAGGGTTGCAGTACAGGTTAGGGTTAGAGTTAGGGTTAGGATTTCGGTTCAGGTTAGGGTAAGTGTTAGGGTTAGGGTTACGGTACACTTTAGGGTTCGTGTTAGGGTTAGGTTTAGTTTTAGGGTTACGGTACAGGTTAGGTTTAGAGTTAGGTTTAGTGTTACGGTACAGGTAAAGGTTACCTTTAGGGTTACCGTTAGGGTTAGGTTGTTGTACAGGATTGGGGTTGGGTTACGGGTAGGGTTAGAGTTATGGTTAGTGTCAGGGTACACGTTAGGGTGAAGGTTAGGGTTAGTGTTACGGTATAGGTTAGGGTTAGGGTTAGTTTTAGGGTTAGGGTTACGGTACAGGTTAGGATAAGGGTTAGGGTTAGTGTTAGTCTAGAGGTAAGGCTTACTGTTAGGGTTAGGGTTAGGTTTAGGGTTAGGGTTAGGTTGTTGTAAAGGTGTGAGTTAGAGTTACGGTACAGGTTGGGGTGAGGGTTAGAGTTAGAGTTAGTGTTGCGGTACAGGTTAGGGTTAGGGTTAGGTTTAGGGTGTGGGTTACGGTACAGGTTGGGTTAAGTTTAGGGTTAGGGTTAGGGTTAGAGTTCGGGTGAGGGTTAGGGTACAGGCTTGATTTAGAGTTAAGGTTAAGCTTAGGGTTAGGGTTACGGTACAGGTTATGGTTAGGGTCATGGTTAGGGTTACGGTACAGTGTAGGGTTAGGGTTAGGGTTAGGTTTAGTGTTATGGTACAAGTTAGGGTTAGGGTTAGTGTTAGGCTTAGGGTTACGGTACAGGTTAGTGTTAGGGTTACGGTTAGATTCAGGGTTATGGTACAAGTTAGGGTTAGGGTTATTGTTAGTGTTAGTTTTACGGTACAGGTTAGGATTAGAGTTAGGGTTAGTGTTATGGTACAGGTAAAGGTTACGTTTAGGGTTACGGTTAGGGTTACAGTTAGGGCTAGGTTTGCCGTACAGGTGTGGGTTAGGGTTATGGTTAGGATTAGAGTTAGGGTTAGGGTTACGGTACAGATTAGGGTGATTGTTTGGGTTACCCTTAGTGTTACATAATGGGTTAGGATTAGGGTTAGGGTTAGGATTAGGATTAGGGTTACGGTACATGTTAGTTTAAGGTTTAGGTTTAGTGTTATTCTACAGATAAGGCATACGGTTAGGGTTAGGGTTAGGTTATGTTTAGGTTTAGGGTAGCCATACAGGTGCGGGTTACGGTTTCGGGTAGGGTTAGGGTTAGTGTTAGGGGTAGGGTTACGGTACAGGGTAGGTATAGGTTTAGGGTTAGGTTACGGTATAGGTTAGTGTTATGGTTAGGGGTATGGTTACGGTACAGGTAAGCGTTAGGGGTAGGTTTAACTTTAGGGTTAGGGTTACGGTATAGTTTAGGCTTAAGTTTAGGGTTAGGGTTAGCGTTAGGTTTAGGGTTATGGTAGTGCTTAGGGGTAGGAAGAGGATTGGGTTTAGGGTTATGGTTAGGGGTACCGTACAGGTTAGGGTTACGCTTACGGTTAGGGTTAGGTTTAGGGTTATGGTACAGGTTAGGGTTAGGGTTATGTTTAAGGTTAGGGTTAGGGATAGGTTCAGGTTTAGTGGTAGGTTTAAGGTACAGGTTAGGGAGAGGGTTAAGTTTAGGGTTACCGTACAGTTAGGGTTAGGGTTAGTGTTAGTGTTAGGGTTAGAATACCATACAGGTTAGTGTCAGAGTTAGGGTTAGGGTTAGGGTTAGGGTTGCGGTAGAGTTTAGGGTTAAGGTTGGGGTTAGGGTTACCTTGCAGAATAGGGTTAAGCTTAGGGTTAGGGGTAGGGTTGCGGTAAAGTTTAGGGTTAGGGATAGGGTTTCGGTTACGGTACAGGTTAGCGCTAGGTTTAGGTTTAGGGTTAGGGTTACGGTACAGGTTACGGTTAGGTTTAGGGTCAGACATAGGGTTAGAGTACACGTTAGGGTTAGGGTTAGGGTTAGGGGTAGGGGTAGGTTTAGGGTTATGGTACAGGTTAGGGCTAGGGTTAGGTTTAGGGGTTGGGTTAGGGTTAGGTTTACTGTATAGGATAGGGTTAGGTTTAGGGTTAGGGTTATGATACAGGTGAGGTTTAGGTTTAGGTTTAGGGTTAGGGTTACGTTACAGGTTAGGATTAGGGTTAGGGTTAGGGATGGTTTTAGGGTTAGGGTAAGGGTGAGGGTTACGGTAACGGTTAGGTTTATTGTTAGGTTCAGGGTTAGGGTTATCGTACAGGTTACGGTTAGGGTTATGGTTAGGGTTAGGTTTACGTTTAGGGTTATGGTACAAGTAGGGTTACTGTTAGGTTTAGCATTACGGTTACAGTATAGGTTAGCGTTAGGGTTAGGGTTAGGGTGTGGTTTAGGGTTACGGTACAGGTTAGGGTTACGGTAGGGTTAGGGTTAGGATTACGGTACAGGTTAGGGTTAGGTTTAGGTTTACGGTTAGGGAAAGGGTTAGGGTTACGGTACTGGTTAGGTTTAGGGTTAGGTTTAGGGTTTTGGTTACTGTACAGGTTAGGGTAATGTTAGGGTTAGGGTTATGGTTAGGGTTACAGTAGTGGTTAGGGTTAGGGTTAGGTTACCGTACAAGTTAGGGTTAGGGTTAGGGTTAGGGTTGCGGTACAGGTTAGGGATAGGTTTAAGTTGAGGCTTACCGTACAGGTTAGGGGTAGGGATAGGGTTAGGTTTAGGGTTAGGGTTGCAGTACAAGCTAGGGTTAGGGTTAGGGTTACGGTACAGGTTAGCATTAGGATTGGGGTTAGGGTTAGGTTTACAGTACAGGTTAGGTTTAGGTTTAGGGTTAGGTTTACGGTTATGGTACAGGTCATGGTTAGGTTAGCGTTAGGTTTAGGGTTAGGTTTAGGGTTGCAGTACAGGTTAAGTTTAGAGTTAGGGTTAGTGTTATGGTACAGGTAAAGGATACGTTTAGGGTTACGGTTAGGGTTACAGTTAGGGCTAGGTTTGCCGTACAGGTGTGGGTTAGGGTTATGGTTAGGATTAGAGTTAGGGTTAGGGTTACGGTACAGATTAGGGTGATTGTTTGGGTTACCCTTAGTGTTACAGAATGGTTTAGGATTAGGGTTAGGTTTAGGATTAGGATTAGGGTTACGGTACATGTTAGTTTAAGGTTTAGGGTTATTGTTATTCTACAGATAAGGCATACGGTTAGGGTTAGCGTTAGGTTATGTTTAGGTTTAGGGTAGCCATACAGGTGCGGGTTACGGTTTCGGGTAGGGTTAGGGTTAGGGTTAGGGGTAGGGTTACGGTACAGGTAAGGGTTAGGCTTAGGGTTAACTTTAGGGCTAGGGTTACGGTATAGTTTAGGCTTAAGTTTAGGGTTAGGGTTAGGGTTAGGTTTAGGGTTATGGTAGTGCATAGGGTTAGGCATAGGGTTGGGTTTAGGGTTATGGTTGGGGTACCGTACAGGTTAGGGTTACGATTAGGGTTAGGGTTAGGTTTAGGGTTATGGTACATGTTAGGGTTAGGGTTATGTTTAAGGTTAGGTTTAGGGATAGGTTCAGGTTTAGTGGTAGGTTTAAGGTACAGGTTAGGGAGAGGGTTAAGTTTAGGGTTACCGTACAGGTTAGGGTTAGGGTTAGTGTTAGTGTTAGGGTTAGAATACCGTACAGGTTAGTGTCAGAGTTAGGGTTAGGGTTAGGGTTAGGGTTGCGGTAGAGTTTAGGGTTAAGGTTAGGGTTAGGGTTACCTTGCAGAATAGGGTTAAGCTTAGGGTTAGGGGTAGGGTTGCGGTAAAGGTTAGGGTTAGGGATAGGGTTACGGTTACGGTACAGGTTAGCGCTAGGTTTAGGTTTAGGGTTAGGGTTACGGTACAGGTTACGGTTAGGTTTAGGGTCAGACATAGGGTTAGAGTACACGTTAGGGTTAGGGTTAGGGTTAGGGGTAGGTTTAGGGTTATGGTACAGGTTAGGGTTAGGGTTAGGTTTAGGGGTTGGGTTAGGGTTAGGTTTACTGTATAGGATAGGGTTAGGTTTAGGGTTAGGGTTATGATACAGGTTATGTTTAGCTTTAGGTTTAGGGTTAGGGTTACGTTACAGGTTAGGATTAGGGTTAGGGTTAGGGATGGTTTTAGGGTTAGGGTAAAGGTGAGGGTTACGGTACCGGTTAGGTTTATTGTTAGGTTCAGGGTTAGGGTTATCCTACAGGTTAGGGTTAGGGTTATGGTTAGGGTTGGGTTTAGGTTTAGGGTTACGGTACAAGTAGGGTTACTGTTAGGTTTAGCGTTACGGTTACAGTATAGGTTAGCGTTAGGGTTAGGGTTAGGGTGTGGTTTAAGGTTACGGTACAGGTTAGGGTTACGGTAGGGTTAGGGTTAGGATTAGGGTTACGGTACAGGTTAGAGTTAGGTTTAGGTTTACGGTTAGGGAAAGGGTTAGGGTTACGGTACTGGTTAGGTTTAGGGTTAGGTTTAGGGTTTTGGTTACTCTACAGGTTAGGGTTAGGGTTAGGGTTAGGGTTGCGGTACAGGTTAGGGTTAGGATTATGGTTAGGGTTACAGTAGTGGTTAGGGTTAGGGTTAGGTTACCGTACAGGTTAGGGTTAGGGTTAGGGTTAGGGTTGCAGTACAGGTTAGGGATAGGGTTAAGTTTAGGCTTACCGTACAGGTTAGGGGTAGGGATAGGGTTAGGTTTAGGGTTAGGGTTGCAGTACAAGCTAGGGTTAGGGTTAGGGTTACGGTACAGTTTAGCATTAGGTTGGGGTTAGGGTTAGGTTTACAGTACAGGTTAGGTTTAGGTTTAGGGTTAGGTTTACCGTTACGGTACAGGTTATGGTTAGGTTAGCGTTAGGTTTAGGGTTAGGTTTAGGGTTGCAGTACAGGTTAGGGTTAGAGTTAGGGTTAGGATTTCGGTTCAGGTTAGGGTAAGTGTTAGGGTTAGGGTTACGGTACAGTTTAGGGTTCTAGTTAGGGTTAGGTTTAGTTTTAGGGTTACGGTACAGGTTAGGTTTAGAGTTAGGTTTAGTGTTACGGTACAGGTAAAGGTTACCTTTAGGGTTACCGTTAGGGTTAGGTTGTCGTACAGGTTTTGGGTGGGTTACGGGTAGGGTTAGAGTTATGGTTAGTGCCACGGTACACGTTAGGGTGAAGGTTAGGGTTAGGGTTAGTGTTACGGTATAGGTTAGGGTTAGGGTTAGGGTTAGGTTTAGGGTTGCAGTACAGGTTAAGGTTAGAGTTAGGGTTAGTGTTATGGTACAGGTAAAGGATACGTTTAGGGTTACGGTTAGGGTTACAGTTAGGGCTAGGTTTGCCGTACAGGTGTGGGTTAGGGTTATGGTTAGGATTAGAGTTAGGGTTAGGGTTACGGTACAGATTAGGGTGATTGTTTGGGTTACCCTTAGTGTTACATAATGGGTTAGGATTAGGGTTAGGGTTATGATTAGGATTAGGGTTACGGTACATGTTAGTTTAAGGTTTAGGGTTAGTGTTATTCTACAGATAAGGCATACGGTTAGGGTTAGGGTTAGGTTATGTTTAGGTTTAGGGTAGCCATACAGGTGTGGGTTACGGTTTCGGGTAGGGTTAGGGTTAGGGTTAGGGGTAGGGTTACGGTACAGGGTAGGTATAGGTTTAGGGTTAGGTTACGGTATAGGTTAGTGTTATGGTTAGGGGTATGTTTACGGTACAGGTAAGCGTTAGGGGTAGGGTTAACTTTAGGGTTAGGGTTATGGTATAGTTTAGGCTTAAGTTTAGGGTTAGGGTTAGCGTTAGGTTTAGGGTTATGGTAGTGCTTAGGGGTAGGAAGAGGATTGGGTTTAGGGTTATGGTTAGGGGTACCGTACAGGTTGGGGTTACGCTTACGGTTAGGGTTAGGTTTAGGGTTATGGTACAGGTTAGGGTTAGGATTATGTTTAAGGTTAGGGTTAGGGATAGGTTCAGGTTTAGTGGTAGGTTTAAGGTACAGGTTAGGGAGAGGGTTAAGTTTAGGGTTACCGTACAGATTAGGGTTAGGGTTAGTGTTAGTGTTAGGGTTAGAATACCGTACAGGTTAGTGTCAGAGTTAGGGTTAGGGTTAGGGTTAGGGTTGTGGTAGAGTTTAGGGTTAAGGTTAGGGTTAGGGTTACCTTGCAGAATAGGGTTAAGCTTAGGGTTAGGGGTAGGGTTGCGGTAAAGTTTAGGGTTAGGGATAGGGTTTCGGTTACGGTACAGGTTAGCGCTAGGTTTAGGTTTAGGGTTAGGGTTACGGTACAGGTTACGGTTAGGTTTAGGGTCAGACATAGGGTTAGAGTACACGTTAGGGTTAGGGTTAGGGTTAGGGGTAGGGGTAGGTTTAGGGTTATGGTACAGGTTAGGGCTAGGGTTAGGTTTAGGGGTTGGGTTAGGGTTAGGTTTACTGTATAGGATAGGGTTAGGTTTAGGGTTAGGGTTATGATACAGGTGAGGTTTAGGTTTAGGTTTAGGGTTAGGGTTACGTTACAGGTTAGGATTAGGGTTAGGGTTAGGGATGGTTTTAGGGTTAGGGTAAGGGTGAGGGTTACGGTAACGGTTAGGTTTATTGTTAGGTTCAGGGTTAGGGTTATCGTACAGGTTACGGTTAGGGTTATGGTTAGGGTTAGGTTTACGTTTAGGGTTATGGTACAAGTAGGGTTACTGTTAGGTTTAGCATTACGGTTACAGTATAGGTTAGCGTTAGGGTTAGGGTTAGGGTGTGGTTTAGGGTTACGGTACAGGTTAGGGTTACGGTAGGGTTAGGGTTAGGATTAGGGTTTGGTACAGGTTAGGGTTAGGTTTAGGTTTACGGTTAGGGAAAGGGTTAGGGTTACGGTACTGGTTAGGTTTAGGGTTAGGTTTAGGGTTTTGGTTATTGTACAGGTTAGGGTAATGTTAGGGTTAGGGTTACAGTAGTGGTTAGGGTTAGGGTTAGGTTACCGTACAAGTTAGGGTTAGGGTTAGGGTTAGGGTTGCGGTACAGGTTAGGGATAGGTTTAAGTTTAGGCTTACCGTACAGGTTAGGGGTAGGGATAGGGTTAGGTTTAGGGTTAGGGTTGCAGTACAAGCTAGGGTTAGGGTTAGGGTTACGGTACAGGTTAGCATTAGGATTGGGGTTAGGGTTAGGTTTACAGTACAGGTTAGGTTTAGGTTTAGGGTTAGGTTTACGGTTATGGTACAGGTCATGGTTAGGTTAGCGTTAGGTTTAGGGTTATGTTTAGGGTTGCAGTACAGGTTAAGGTTAGAGTTAGTGTTAGTGTTATGGTACAGGTAAAGGATACGTTTAGGGTTACGGTTAGGGTTACAGTTAGGGCTAGGTTTGCCGTACAGGTGTGGGTTAGGGTTATGGTTAGGATTAGAGTTAGGGTTAGGGTTACGGTACAGATTAGGGTGATTGTTTGGGTTACCCTTAGTGTTACATAATGGGTTAGGATTAGGGTTAGGGTTAGGATTAGGATTAGGGTTACGGTACATGTTAGTTTAAGGTTTAGGGTTAGTGTTATTCTACAGATAAGGCATACGGTTAGGGTTAGGGTTAGGTTATGTTTAGGTTTAGGGTAGCCATACAGGTGTGGGTTACGGTTTCGGGTAGGGTTAGGGTTAGGGTTAGGGGTAGGGTTACGGTACAGGGTAGGTATAGGTTTAGGGTTAGGTTACGGTATAGGTTAGTGTTATGGTTAGGGGTATGTTTACGGTACAGGTAAGCGTTAGGGGTAGGGTTAACTTTAGGGTTAGGGTTATGGTATAGTTTAGGCTTAAGTTTAGGGTTAGGGTTAGCGTTAGGTTTAGGGTTATGGTAGTGCTTAGGGGTAGGAAGAGGATTGGGTTTAGGGTTATGGTTAGGGGTACCGTACAGGTTGGGGTTACGCTTACGGTTAGGGTTAGGTTTAGGGTTATGGTACAGGTTAGGGTTAGGATTATGTTTAAGGTTAGGGTTAGGGATAGGTTCAGGTTTAGTGGTAGGTTTAAGGTACAGGTTAGGGAGAGGGTTAAGTTTAGGGTTACCGTACAGATTAGGGTTAGGGTTAGTGTTAGTGTTAGGGTTAGAATACCGTACAGGTTAGTGTCAGAGTTAGGGTTAGGGTTAGGGTTAGGGTTGTGGTAGAGTTTAGGGTTAAGGTTAGGGTTAGGGTTACCTTGCAGAATAGGGTTAAGCTTAGGGTTAGGGGTAGGGTTGCGGTAAAGTTTAGGGTTAGGGATAGGGTACAGGTTAGCGCTAGGTTTAGGTTTAGGGTTAGGGTTACGGTACAGGTTACGGTTAGGTTTAGGGTCAGACATAGGGTTAGAGTACACGTTAGGGTTAGGGTTAGGGTTAGGGGTAGGGGTAGGTTTAGGGTTATGGTACAGGTTAGGGTTAGGGTTAGGTTTAGGGGTTGGGTTAGGGTTAGGTTTACTGTATAGGATAGGGTTAGGTTTAGGGCTAGGGTTATGATACAGGTGAGGTTTAGGTTTAGGTTTAGGGTTAGGGTTACGTTACAGGTTAGGATTAGGGTTAGGGTTAGGGATGGTTTTAGGGTTAGGGTAAGGGTGAGGGTTACGGTACCGGTTAGGTTTATTGTTAGGTTCAGGGTTAGGGTTATCGTACAGGTTAGGGTTAGGGTTATGGTTAGGGTTAGGTTTACGTTTAGGGTTATGGTACAAGTAGGGTTACTGTTAGGTTTAGCATTACGGTTACAGTATAGGTTAGCGTTAGGGTTAGGGTTAGGGTGTGGTTTAGGGTTACGGTACAGGTTAGGGTTACGGTAGGGTTAGGGTTAGGATTAGGGTTACGGTACAGGTTAGGGTTAGGTTTAGGTTTACGGTTAGGGAAAGGGTTAGGGTTACGGTACTGGTTAGGTTTAGGGTTAGGTTTAGGGTTTTGGTTACTGTACAGGTTAGGGTTAGGGTTAGGGTTAGGGTGGTTAGGGTTACAGTAGTGGTTAGGGTTAGGGTTAGGTTACCGTACAAGTTAGGGTTAGGGTTAGGGTTAGGGTTGCGGTACAGGTTAGGGATAGGTTTAAGTTTAGGCTTACCGTACAGGTTAGGGGTAGGGATAGGGTTAGGTTTAGGGTTAGGGTTGCAGTACAAGCTAGGGTTAGGGTTAGGGTTACGGTACAGGTTAGCATTAGGATTGGGGTTAGGGTTAGGTTTACAGTACAGGTTAGGTTTAGGTTTAGGGTTAGGTTTACGGTTATGGTACAGGTCATGGTTAGGTTAGCGTTAGGTTTAGGGTTAGGTTTAGGGTTGCAGTACAGGTTAAGTTTAGAGTTAGGGTTAGTGTTATGGTACAGGTAAAGGATACGTTTAGGGTTACGGTTAGGGTTACAGTTAGGGCTAGGTTTGCCGTACAGGTGTGGGTTAGGGTTATGGTTAGGATTAGAGTTAGGGTTAGGGTTACGGTACAGATTAGGGTGATTGTTTGGGTTACCCTTAGTGTTACAGAATGGTTTAGGATTAGGGTTAGGGTTAGGATTAGGATTAGGGTTACGGTACATGTTAGTTTAAGGTTTAGGGTTATTGTTATTCTACAGATAAGGCATACGGTTAGGGTTAGCGTTAGGTTATGTTTAGGTTTAGGGTAGCCATACAGGTGCGGGTTACGGTTTCGGGTAGGGTTAGGGTTAGGGTTAGGGGTAGGGTTACGGTACAGGTAAGGGTTAGGCTTAGGGTTAACTTTAGGGCTAGGGTTACGGTATAGTTTAGGCTTAAGTGTAGGGTTAGTGTTAGGGTTCGGTTTAGGGTTATGGTAGTGCATAGGGGTAGGCATAGGGTTGGGTTTAGGGTTATGGTTACAGGTACCGTACAGGTTAGGGTTACGATTAGGGTTAGGGTTAGGTTTAGGGTTACGGTACAGGTTAGAGTTAGGTTTAGGTTTACGGTTAGGGAAAGGGTTAGGGTTACGGTACTGGTTAGGTTTAGGGTTAGGTTTAGGGTTTTGGTTACTCTACAGGTTAGGGTTAGGGTTAGGGTTAGGGTTGCGGTACAGGTTAGGGTTAGGATTATGGTTAGGGTTACAGTAGTGGTTAGGGTTAGGGTTAGGTTACCGTACAGGTTAGGGTTAGGGTTAGGGTTAGGGTTGCAGTACAGGTTAGGGATAGGGTTAAGTTTAGGCTTACCGTACAGGTTAGGGGTAGGGATAGGGTTAGGTTTAGGGTTAGGGTTGCAGTACAAGCTAGGTTAGGGTTAGGGTTACGGTACAGTTTAGCATTAGGTTGGGGTTAGGGTTAGGTTTACAGTACAGGTTAGGTTTAGGTTTAGGGTTAGGTTTACCGTTACGGTACAGGTTATGGTTAGGTTAGCGTTAGGTTTAGGGTTAGGTTTAGGGTTGCAGTACAGGTTAGGGTTAGAGTTAGGGTTAGGATTTCGGTTCAGGTTAGGGTAAGTGTTAGGGTTAGGGTTACGGTACAGTTTAGGGTTCTAGCTAGGGTTAGGTTTAGTTTTAGGGTTACGGTACAGGTTAGGTTTAGAGTTAGGTTTAGTGTTACGGTACAGGTAAAGGTTACCTTTAGGGTTACCGTTAGGGTTAGGTTGTCGTACAGGTTTTGGGTGGGTTACGGGTAGGGTTAGAGTTATGGTTAGTGCCACGGTACACGTTAGGGTGAAGGTTAGGGTTAGGGTTAGTGTTACGGTATAGGTTAGGGTTAGGGTTAGTTTTAGGGTTAAGGTTACGGTACAGGTTAGGATAAGGGTTAGGGTTAGTGTTAGTCTAGAGGTAAGGCTTACTGTTAGGGTTAGGGTTAGGTTTAGGGTTAGGGTTAGGTTGTTGTAAAGGTGTGAGTTAGAGTTATGGTACAGGTTGTGGTGAGGGTTAGGGTTAGAGTTAGTGTTGCGGTACAGGTTAGGGTTAGGGTTAGGTTTAGGGTGTGGGTTACGGTACAGGTTGGGTTAAGTTTAGGGTTAGGGTTAGGGTTAGGGTTCGGGTGAGGGTTAGGGTACAGGCTCGATTTAGAGTTAAGGTTAATCTTAGGGTTAGGGTTACGGTACAGGTTATGGTTAGGGTCATGGTTAGGGTTACGTTACAGTGTAGGGTTAGGGTTAGGGTTAGGTTTAGTGTTATGGTACAAGTTAGGGTTAGGGTTAGTGTTAGGCTTAGGGTTACGGTACAGGTTAGGATTAGAGTTACGGTTAGTGTTATGGTACAGGTAAAGGTTACGTTTAGGGTTACGGTTAGGGTTACAGTTAGGGCTAGGGTTGCCGTACAGGTGTGGGTTAGGGTTACGGTTAGGATTAGAGTTAGGGTTAGGGTTACGGTACAGATTAGGGTGATTGTCTGGGTTACCCTTAGTGTTACAGAATGGGTTAGGATTAGGGTTAGGGTTATGATTAGGATTAGGGTTACGGTACATGTTAGTTTAAGGTTTAGGGTTAGTGTTATTCTACAGATAAGGCATACGGTTAGGGTTAGGGTTAGGTTATGTTTAGGTTTAGGGTAGCCATACAGGTGCAGGTTACGGTTTCGGGTAGGGTTAGGGTTAGGGTTAGGGGTAGGGTTACGGTACAGGGTAGGTATAGGTTTAGGGTTAGGTTACGGTATAGGTTACTGTTATGGTTAGGGGTATGGTTACGGTACAGGTAAGGGTTAGGGTTAGGGTTAACTTTAGGGTTAGGGTTACGGTATAGTTTAGGCTTAAGTTTAGGGTTAGGGTCAGGGTTAGGTTTAGGGTTTTCGTAGTGCATAGGGGTAGGCATAGGGTTGGGTTTAGGGTTATGGTTACGGGTACCGTACAGGTTAGGGTTACGATTAGGGTTAGGGTTAGGTTTAGGGGTATGGTACAGGTTAGGGTTAGGGTTATGTTTAAGGTTAGGGTTAGGGATAGGATCAGGTTTAGTGGTAGGTTTAAGGTACAGGTTAGGGAGAGGGTTAAGTTTACGGTTACCGTACAGGGGTTAGGGTTAGTGTTAGTGTTAGGGTTAGGATACTGTACAGGTTAGTATCAGAGTTAGGGTTAGGGTTAGGGTTAGGGTTAGGGTTGCGGTAGAGTTTAGGGTTAAGGTTAGGGTTAGGGTTACCTTGCAGAATAGGGTTAAGCTTAGGTTTAGGGGTAGGGTTGCGGTAAAGGTTAGGGTTAGGGATAGGGTTACGGCACGGTACAGGTTAGCGCTAGGTTTAGGTTTAGGGTTAGGGTTACGGTACAGGTTACGGTTAGGTTTAGGGTCAGACATAGGGTTAGAGTACACGTTAGGGTTAGGGTTAGGTTTAGGGTTAGGGGTAGGTTTAGGGTTATGGTACAGGTTAGGGTTAGGGTTAGGCTTAAGGGTTGTGTTAGGGTTAGGTTTACTGTATAGGATAGGGTTAGGTTTAGGGTTAGGGTTCTGATACAGGTTAGGTTTAGGTTTAGGTTTAGGGTTAGGGTTACGTTACAGGTTAGGATTAGTGTTAGGGTTAGGGATGGTTTTAGGGTTAGGGTAAGGGTGAGGGTTACGGTACCGGTTAGGTTTATTGTTAGGTTTAGGATTAGGGTTATCGTACAGGTTAGGGTTAGGGTTATGGTAAGGGTTAGGTTTAGGTTTAGGGTTACGGTACAAGTAGGGTTACTGTTAGGTTTAGCGTTACGGTTACAGTATAGGTTAGCGTTAGGGTTAGGGTGAGGGTGTGGTTTAGGGTTACGGTACAGGTTAGGGTTACGGTAGGGTTAGAGTTAGGATTAGGGTTACGGTACAGGTTAGGGTTAGGTTTAGGTTTACGGTTAGGGAAAGGGTTAGGGTTACGGTACTGGTTAGGTTTAGGGTTAGGTTTAGGGTTTTGGTTACTGTACAGGTTAGGGTTAGGGTTAGGGTTAGGGTTAGGGTTGCGGTACAGGTTAGGGTTAGGGTTATGGTTAGGGTTACAGTAGTGGTTAGGGTTAGGGTTAGGTTACTGTACAGGTTAGGGTTACGATTTGGGTTAGGGTTGCGGTACAGGTTAGGGATAGAGTTAAGTTTAGGCTTACCGTACAGGTTAGGGGTAGGGATAGGGTTAGGTTTAGGGTTAGGGTTGCAGTACAAGCTAGGGTTAGGGTTAGGGTTACGGTACAGGTTAGGTTTAGGTTTAGGGTTAGGGTTAGGGTTACGTTACAGTTTAGGATTAGGGTTAGGGTTAGGGATGGTTTTAGGGTTAGGGTAAGGGTGAGGGTTACGGGACCAGTTAGGTTTATTGTTAGGTTTAGGGTTAGGGTTATCGTACAGGTTAGGGTTAGAGTTATGGTTAGGGTTAGGGTTACGGTACAAGTAGGGTTTCTGTTAGGTTTAGCGTTATGGTTACAGTATAGGCTAGCTTTAGGGTTAGCGTTAGGGTGTGGTTTAGGGTTATGGTACAGCTTAGGGTTACGGAGGGTTAGGGTTACGGTACAGTTTAGGCTTAGGTTTAGGTTTAGGGTTAGCGTAAGGGTTAGGGTTACGGTACCAGTTAGGTTTAGGGTTAGGTTTAGGGTTATGGTTACTGTACAGGTTAGGGTTAGGGTTAGGGTTAGGGTGTGGTTTAGGGTTACGGTACAGGTTAGGGTTACGGTAGGGTTAGGGTTAGGGTTAGGTTTACGGTACAGGTTAGGCTTAGGTTTAGGTTTAGGGTTATTGTAAGGGTTAGGGTTACGGTACCTGTTAGGTTTACGGTTAGGTTTAGGGTTATGGTTACTGTACAGGTTAGGGTTAGGGTTAGAGTTAGGGTTAGGGTTGCGGTACAGTTTAGGGTTAGGTTTATGGTTAGGGTTACGGTAGTGGTTAAGTATAGGGTTAGGTTACCGTACAGGTTAGGGTAGGGTTAGGGTTAGGGTTACCGTACAGGTTAGGGGTAGGGATAGGGTTAGGTTTAGGGTTAGGGTTGCAGTACAAGCTAGGGTTAGGGTTAGGGTTACGGTACAGGTTAGCATTAGGATTGGGGTTAGGGTTAGGTTTACGGTACAGGTTAGGTTTAGGGTTAGGGTTAGCTTTACGGTTACGGTACAGGTTATGGTTAGGTTAGCGTTAGTGTTAGGGTTATGGTATAGGTTAGCGTTAGGTTTAGGGTTAGGTTTAGGGTTGCAGTACAGGTTAGGGTTAGGGTTAGGTTTTGGGGTCGCTTAGGGTTAGGTTTACTGTACAGGTTAGGATTAGGGTTAGCGGTAGGATTACGGTACAGGTTAGGGATAGGGTTAGCAATTGGTTTAAGTTTAGGTTACCGTACAGGTTGGGTTAGGTTTAGGGTTTCTGTACAGGTTGGGGTTAGGGTTAGGGTTAATGTTATGGTACAGGTTAGGGTTAGGTTAAGGGTTAGGTTTACGGTACATTTAGGGTTAGGTTAAGGTTAGGGTTAAGGATACGGTTACGGTACAAATTAGGATTAGGTTTAGGTTTAGGGTTAGTGTTAGATTTAGGGATAGGGTTAGGTTTATTGTTAGGTTTAAGGTACAGGGTAGGGTTAGGGTTACCTTACAGGTTAGGGTTAAGTTTAGGTTTAGGGTTAGGCTTACTGTACAGTTTAGGGTTATTGTTAGTGTTAGGGTTAGTTTTACTGTACAGGTTAGGGTTAGGATTAGGGTTCAGGTTAGGGTTAGTGTTAGGGTTAGGTTTAGGGATATGGTACAAGTTACGGTTAGGGTTAGGGGTAGTATTAGGGTTAGGGTTACGGTACAGGTTAGGGTTAGGTTTATGGTTAGGGTTTGGTTTAGTTTTAGGGTTACGGATCAGGCTAGGGTTACGGTTAGGGGTAGGGTTATGGTACAAGTAAGGGTAAGGGTTAGGATTAGCGTTAGGGTTAGGGTTACAGTACATTTTAAGGTGACGTTAGGGTTAGGTTTAGGGCTAGGGTTAGGATTAGGGTAGTGGTTAGGGTTAGGCTTTGGTTTGGGTTTAGGGTTATGGTTAGGGTATGCTACAGGTTACATTTAGGGTTAGGGTTAAGGTTAGGTTTAGGGTTACGGTTATCATACAGGTTAGGGTTAGGGTTAGGGTTAGGGTTAGGGTTAGGGTTAGGGTTACAGTACAGGTTAGGGTTAGGTGTTGCTTAGGTTTAGGGTTAGAGTTAGGTTATGCTACAGGCCAGGGTTACGGTTAGGGGTATCGTTACGGTACAGGTTCGGGTTAGGTTTAGGGTTAGGTTTACAGTACATTTAGGGTTAGGGTTAAGGTTAGGGTAAAGTTTAGGGTTACGGTACAAATTAGTGTTAGGGTTAGGTTTAGGGTTGGTGGTAGATTTAGGGAAAGGGTTAGGTTTATTTTTAGGTTTAAGCTACAGGTTAGGTTTAGGGTTAGGGTTAGGGTTATCTTACATATTAGGGTTAAGGTTAGGGTTAGGGTTAAGGTTGCGGAGCAGGTTAGGGTTAGGGTTAGGGTTAGGGTTAGGGTTAGGGTTAGGATTAGGGTTACTGCACAGGTTAGAGTTAGGATTAGGGTTAGTGTTAGGTTTACGGTATGGGTTACAGTTAGGTTTAGGGGTAGGGTTAGGGTTACTGTACAGGTAAGGGTTAGGGTTAGGGTTAGGGTTAGTTTTAAGGTTACAGTACTGGTTAGGTTTAGGGTTAGGTTTTGGGCTAGGGTTAGGATTATGGTGGCGGTACAGTTCTGGGTTAGGTTTACCGGTAGGGTTAGGGATACGGTTAGGGTTACGGTACAGGTTAGGGTTAGGTTTAGGTTAGGGTTAGGTTTACGGTATAATTAGGGTTAGGGTTAGGGGTAGTGTTAGTTTTACGGTACAGGTTAGGATTAGAGTTAGGGTTAGTGTTATGGTACAGTTAAAGGTTACGTTTAGGGTTACGGTTAGGGTTACAGTTAGGGCTAGGGTTGCCGTACAGGTGTGGGTTAGGGTTATGGTTACTATTAGAGTTAGGGTTAGGGTTACGGTACAGATTAGGGTGATTGTTTGGGTTACCCTTAGTGTTACAGAATGGGTTAGGATTAGGGTTAGGGTTAGGATTAGGATTAGGGTTACGGTACATGTTAGTTTAAGGTTTAGGGTTAGTGTTATTCTACAGATAAGGCATACGGTTAGGGTTAGGGTTAGGTTATGTTTAGGTTTAGGGTAGCCATACAGGTGCGGGTTACAGTTTCGGGTAGGGTTAGGGTTAGGGTTAATGGTAGGGTTACGGTACAGGGTAGGTATAGGTTTAGGGTTAGGGTTATGGTATAGGTTAGTGTTATGGTTAGGGGTATGGTTACGGTACAGGTAAGGGTTAGGGGTAGGGTTAACTTTAGGGTTAGGTTTACGGTATAGTTTAGGCTTAAGTTTAGGGTTAGGGTTAGGGTTAGGTTTAGGGTTATGGTAGTGCATAGGGGTAGGCATAGAGTTGGGTTTAGGGTTATGGTTAGGGGTACCGTACAGGTTAGGGTTACGATTAGGGTTAGGGTTAGGTTTAGGGTTATGGTACAGGTTAGGGTGAGGGTTATGTTTAAGGTTAGGGTTAGGGATAGGTTCAGGTTTAGTGGTAGGTTTAAGGTACAGGTTAGGGAGAGGGTTAAGTTTAGGGTTACCGTACAGGTTAGGGTTAGGGTTAGTGTTAGTGTTAGTGTTAGGGTTAGAATACCGTACAGGTTAGTGTCAGAGTTAGGGTTAGGGTTAGGGTTAGGGTTGCGGTAGAGTTTAGGGTTAAGGTTAGGGTTAGGGTTACCTTGCAGAATAGGGTTAAGCTTAGGGTTAGTGGTAGGGTTGCGGTAAAGGTTAGGGTTAGGGATAGGGTTTCGGTTATGGTACAGGTTAGCGCTAGGTTTAGGTTTAGGGTTAGGGTTACGGTACAGGTTACGGTTAGGTTTAGGGTCAGACATAGGGTTAGAGTATACGTTAGGGTTAGGGTTAGGGTTAGGGTTAGGGGTAGGTTTAGGGTTATGGTACAGGTTAGGGTTAGGGTTAGTTTTAGGGGTTGGTTTAGGGTTAGGTTTACTGTATAGGTTAGGGTTAGGTTTAGGATTAGGGTTATGATACAGGTTAGGTTTAGGTTTAGGTTTAGGGTTAGGGTTACGTTACAGGTTAGGATTAGGGTTAGGGTTAGGGATGGTTTTAGGGTTAGGGTAAGGGTGAGGGTTACGGTACCGGTTAGGTTTATTGTTAGGTTAAGGGTTAGGGTTATCGTACAGGTTAGGGTTAGGGTTATGGTTAGGGTTAGGTTTACGTTTAGGGTTATGGTACAAGTAGGGTTACTGTTAGGTTTAGCATTACGGTTACAGTATAGGTTAGCGTTAGGGTTAGGGTTAGGGTGTGGTTTAGGGTTACGGTACAGGTTAGGGTTACGGTAGGGTTAGGGTTAGGATTAGGGTTACGGTACAGGTTAGGGTTAGGTTTAGGTTTACGGTTAGGGAAAGGGTTAGGGTTACGGTACTGGTTAGGTTTAGGGTTAGGTTTAGGGTTTTGGTTACTCTACAGGTTAGGGTTAGGGTTAGGGTTAGGGTTGCGGTACAGGTTAGGGTTAGGATTATGGTTAGGGTTACAGTAGTGGTTAGGGTTAGGGTTAGGTTACCGTACAGGTTAGGGTTAGGGTTAGGGTTAGGGTTGCGGTACAGGTTAGGGATAGGGTTAAGTTTAGGCTTACCGTACAGGTTAGGGGTAGTGATAGGGTTAGGTTTAGGGTTAGGGTTGCAGTACAAGCTAGGGTTAGGGTTAGGGTTACGGTACAGGTTAGCATTAGGATTGGGGTTAGGGTTAGGTTTACAGTACAGGTTAGGTTTAGGTTTAGGGTTAGGTTTACGGTTACGGTACAGGTTATGGTTAGGTTAGCGTTAGGTTTAGGGTTAGGTTAGGGTTGCAGTACAGGTTAGGGTTAGAGTTAGGGTTAGGATTTCGGTTCAGGTTAGGGTAAGTGTTAGGGTTAGGGTTACGGTACAGTTTAGGGTTCGTGTTAGGGTTAGGTTTGTTTTAGGGTTACGGTACAGGTTAGGTTTAGAGTTAGGTTTAGTGTTACGGTACAGGTAAAGGTTACCTTTAGGGTTACCGTTAGGGTTAGGTTGTCGTACAGGTTTGCGGTTGGGTTACGGGTAGGGTTAGAGTTATGGTTAGTGTCACAGTACACGTTAGGGTGAAGGTAAGTGTTAGGGTTAGTGTTACGGTATAGGTTAGGGTTAGGGTTAGTTTTAGGGTTAGGGTTACGGTACAGGTTAGGATAAGGGTAAGGTTAGTGTTAATCTAGAGGTAAGGCTTACTGTTAGGGTTAGGGTTAGGTTTAGGGTTAGGGTTAGGTTGTTGTAAAGGTGTAAGTTAGAGTTACGGTACAGGTTGGGGTGAGGGTTAGGGTTAGAGTTAGTGTTGCGGTACAGGTTAGGGTTAGGGTTAGGTTTAGGGTGTGGGTTACGGTACAGGTTGGGTTAAGTTTAGGGTTAGGGTTAGGGTTCGGGTGAGGGTTAGGGTACAGGCTCGATTTAGAGTTAAGTTTAAGCTTAGGGTTAGGGTTACGGTACAGGTTATGGTTAGGGTCATGGTTAGGGTTACGGTACTGTGTAGGGTTAGGGTTAGGGTTAGGTTTAGTGTTATGGTACAAGGTAGGGTTAGGGTTAGTGTTAGGCTTAGGGTTACGGTACAGGTTAGTGTTAGGTTTACGGTTAGATTTAGGGTTATGGTACAAGTTAGGGTTAGGGTTAGGGTTAGTGTTAGTTTTACGGTACAGGTTAGGATTAGAGTTAGGGTTAGTGTTATGGTACAGGTAAAGGTTACGTTTAGGGTTACGGTTAGGGTTACAGTTAGGGCTAGGGTTGCCGTACAGGTGTGGGTTAGGGTTACGGTTAGGATTTGAGTTAGGGTTAGGGTTACGGTACAGATTAGGGTGATTGTTTGGGTTACCCTTAGTGTTATGGTTGGGTTAGGATTAGGGTTAGTGTTAGGATTAGGATTAGGGTTACGGTACATGTTAGTTTAAGGTTTAGGGTTAGTGTTATTCTACAGATAAGGCATACGGTTAGGGTTAGGGTTAGGTTATGTTTAGGTTTAGGGTAGCCATACAGGTGCGGGTTACAGTTTCGGGTAGGGTTAGGGTTAGGGTTAGGGGTAGGGTTACGGTAAAGGGTAGGTATAGGTTTAGGGTTAGGGTTACGGTATAGGTTAGTGTTATGGTTAGGGGTATGGTTACGGTACAGGTAAGGGTTAGGGTTAGGGTTAACTTTAGGGTTAGGGTTACGGTATAGTTTAGGCTTAAGTTTAGGGTTAGGGTTAGGGTTAGGTGTAGGGTTATGGTAGTGCATAGGGGTAGACATAGGGTTGGGTTTAGGGTTATGGTTAGGGGTACCGTACATGTTAGGGTTACGATTAGGGTTAGGGTTAGGTTTAGGGTTATGGTACAGGTTAGGGTTACGGTTATGTTTAAGGTTAGGGTTAGGGATAGGTTCAGGTTTAGTGGTAGGTTTAAGATACAGGTTAGGGAGAGGGTTAAGTTTAGGGTTACCGTACAGGTTAGGGTTAGGGTTAGTGTTAGTGTTAGGGATAGGATACCGTACAGGTTAGTGTCAGGGTTAGGGTTAGGGTTAGGGTTAGGGTGGCGGTACAGTTTAGGGTTAAGGTTAGGGTTAGGGTTACCTTACAGATTAGGGTTAGGCTTACGGTTAGGGGTAGGGTTGCGGTAAAGTTTAGGGTTAGGGATAGGATTACGGTTACGGTACAGGTTAGCGCTAGGTTTAGGTTTAGGGTTAGGGTTACGGTACAGGTTACGGTTAGGTTTAGGGTCAGACATAGGGTTCGAGTACACGTTAGGGTTATGGTTAGGGTTAGGGTTATGGTTACTGTACAGGTTAGGGTTAGGGTTAGAGTTAGGGTTAGGGTTGCGGTACAGTTTAGGGTTAGGTTTATGGTTAGGGTTACGGTAGTGGTTAAGTTTAGGGTTAGGTTACCGTACAGGTTAGGGTAGGGTTAGGGTTAGGGTTACCGTACAGGTTAGGGGTAGGGATAGGGTTAGGTTTAGGTTTAGGGTTGCAGTACAAGCTAGGGTTAGGTTTAGGGTTACGGTACAGGTTAGCAATAGGATTGGGGTAAGGGTTAGGTTTACGGTACAGGTTAGGTTTATGGTTAGGATTAGCTTTACGGTTACGGTACAGGTTATGGTTAGGTTAGCGTTAGGGTTAGGGTTATGGTATAGGTTAGCGTTAGGTTTAGGGTTAGGTTTAGGGTTGCAGTACAGGTCAGGGTTAGGGTTAGGTTTTGGGGTCGCTTAGGGTTAGGTTTACTGTACAGGTTAGGATTAGGGTTAGCGGTAGGATTACGGTACAGGTTAGGGTTAGGGTTAGCAATTGGTTTAAGTTTAGGTTACCGTACAGGTTGGGTTAGGTTTAGGGTTTCTGTACAGGTTGGGGTTAGGGTTAGGGTTAATGTTATGGTACAGGTTAGGGTTAGGTTAAGGGTTAGGTTTACGGTACATTTAGGGTTAGGTTAAGGTTAGGGTTAAGGATACGGTTACGGTACAAATTAGGGTTAGGTTTAGGTTTAGGGTTAGTGTTAGATTTAGGGATAGGGTTAGGTTTATTGTTAGGTTTAAGGTACAGGGTAGGGTTAGGGTTACCTTACAGGTTAGGGTTAAGTTTAGGTTTAGGGTTAGGCTTACTGTACAGTTTAGGGTTATTGTTAGTATTAGGGTTAGTTTTACTGTACAGGTTAGGGTTAGGATTAGGGTTCAGGTTAGGGTTAGTGTTAGGGTTAGGTTTAGGGATATGGTACAAGTTACGGTTAGGGTTAGGGGTAGTATTAGGGTTAGGGTTATGGTACAGGTTAGGGTTAGGTTTACGGTTAGGGTTTGGTTTAGGGTTAGGGTTACGGATCAGGCTAGGGTTACGGTTAGGGGTAGGGTTATGGTACAAGTAAGGGTAAGGTTTAGGATTAGCGTTAGGGTTAGGGTTACGGTACATTTTAAGGTGACGTTTAGGGTTAGGTTTAGGGATAGGGTTAGGATTAGGTTAGTGGTTAGGGTTAGGCTTTGGTTTGGGTTTAGGGTTATGGTTAGGGTACGCTACAGGTTATACTTAGGGTTAGGGTTAAGGTTAGCTTTAGGGTTACAGTTATTCTATAGGTTAGGGTTAGGGTTAGGGTTAGGGTTAGGGTTACAGTACAGGTTAGGGTTAGGTGTAGGGTTAGGTTTAGGGTTAGAGTTAGGTTATGCTACAGGCCAGGGTTACGGTTAGGGGTACCGTTACGGTACAGGTTCGGGTTAGGTTTAGGGTTAGGTTTACAGTACATTTAGGGTTAGGGTTAAGGTTAGGGTTAAGTTTAGTGTTACGGTACAAATTAGTGTTAGGGTTAGGTTTAGGGTTGGTGGTAGATTTAGGGAAAGGGTTAGGTTTATTTTTAGGTTTAAGGTACAGGTTAGGTTTAGGGTTAGGGTTAGTGTTATCATACATATTAGGGTTAAGGTTAGGGTTAGGGTTAAGGTTGCGGAGCAGGTTAGGGTTAGGGTTAGGGTTAGGGTTAGGGTTAGGACTAGGGTTCCTGCACAGGTTAGAGTTAGGAATAGGGTTAGGGTTAGGTTTACGGTATGGGTTACAGTTAGGTTTAGGTGTAGGGTTAGGGTTACTGTACAGGTAAGGGTTAGGGTTAGGGTTAGTTTTAAGGTTACAGTACTGGTTAGGTTTAGGGTTAGGTTTTGGGCTAGGGTTAGGATTATGGTGGCGGTACAGTTCTGGGTTAGGTTTACCGGTAGGGTTAGGGATACGGTTAGGGTTACGGTACAGGTTAGGGTTAGGTTTAGGTTAGGGTTAGGTTTACGGTATAAGTTAGGGTTAGGGTTAGGGGTAGTGTTAGTTTTACGGTATAGGTTAGGATTAGAGTTAGGGTTAGTGTTATGGAACAGGTAAAGGTTACGTTTAGGGTTACGGTTAGGGTTACAGTTAGGGCTAGGGTTGCCGTACAGGTGTGGGTTAGGGTTATGGTTAGGATTAGAGTTAGGGTTAGGGTTACGGTACAGATTAGGGTGATTGTTTGGGTTACCCTTAGTGTTACACAATGGGTTAGGATTAGGGTTAGGGTTATGATTAGGATTAGGTTACGGTTCATGTTAGTTTAAGGTTTAGGGTTAGTGTTATTCTACAGATAAGGCATACGGTTAGGGTTAGGGTTAGGTTATGTTTAGGTTTAGGGTAGCCATACAGGTGCGGGTTACGGTTTTGGGTAGGGTTAGGGTTAGGGTTAGGGGTAGGGTTACGGTACAGGGTAGGTATAGGTTTAGGTTTAGGTTACGGTATAGGTTACTGTTATGGTTAGGGGTATGGTTACGGTACAGGTAAGGGTTAGGGTTAGGGTTAACTTTAGGGTTAGGGTTACGGTATAGTTTAGGCTTAAGTTTAGGGTTAGGTTTAGGGTTATGGTAGTGCATAGGGGTAGGCATAGGGTTGGGTTTAGGGTTATGGTTAGGGGTACCGTACAGGTTAGGGTTACGATTAGGGTTAGGGTTAGGTTTAGGGTTATGGTACAGGTTAGGGTTAGGGTTATGTTTAAGGTTAGGGTTAGGGATAGGTTCAGGGTTAGTGGTAGGTTTAAGGTACAGGTTAGGGAGAGGGTTAAGTTTAGGGTTACCGTACAGGTTAGGGTTAGGTTTAGTGTTAGTGTTAGGTATAGGATACCAAACAGGTTAGTGTCAGAGTTAGGGTTAGGGTTAGGGTTAGGGTTGCGGTAGAGTTTAGGGATAAGGTTAGGGTTAGGGTTACCTTGCAGAATAGGGTTAAGCTTAGGGTTAGGGGTAGGGTTGCGGTAAAGGTTAGGGTTAGGGATAGGGTTTCGGTTACGGTACAGGTTAGCGCTAGGTTTAGGTTTAGGGTTAGGGTTACGGTACAGGTTACGGTTAGGTTTAGGGTCAGACATAGGGTTAGAGTACACGTTAGGGTTAGGGTTAGGGTTAGGGGTAGGTTTAGGGTTATGGTACAGGTTAGGGTTAGGGTTAGGTTTAGGGGTTGGGTTAGCGTTAGGTTTACTGTATAGGATAGGGTTAGGTTTAGGGTTAGGGTTATGATACAGGTTAGGTTTAGGTTTAGGTTTAGGGTTAGGGTTACGTTACAGGTTAGGATTAGGGTTAGGGTTAGGGATGGTTTTAGGGTTAGGGTAAGGGTGAGGGATACGGTACCGGTTATGTTTATTGTTAGGTTTAGGGTTAGGGTTATCGTACAGGTTAGGGTTAGGGTTATGGTTAGGGTTAGGTTTAGGTTTAGGGTTACGGTAAAAGTAGGGTTACTGTTAGGTTTAGCGTTACGGTTACAGTATAGGTTAGCGTTAGGGTTAGGGTTAGGTTGTGGTTTAGGGTTACGGTACAGGTTAGGGTTACGGTAGGGTTAGGGTTAGGATTAGGGTTACGGTACAGGTTAGGGTTAGGTTTAGGTTTACGGTTAGGGAAAGGGTTAGGGTTACGGTACTGGTTAGGTTTAGGGTTAGGTTTAGGGTTTTGGTTACTGTACAGTTTAGGGTTAGGGTTAGGGTTGCGTACAGGTTAGGGTTAGGGTTATGGTTAGGGTTACAGTAGTGGTTAGGGTTAGGGTTAGGTTACCGTACAGGTTAGGGTTAGGGTTAGGGTTAGGGTTGCGGTACAGGTTAGGGATAGGGTTAAGTTTAGGCTTACCGTACAGGTTAGGGGTAGGGATAGGGTTAGGTTTAGGGTTACGGTTGCAGTACAAGCTAGGGTTAGGGTTAGGGTTACGGAACAGGTTAGCATTAGGATTGGCGTTAGGGTTAGGTTTACGGTACAGGTTAGGTTTAGGTTTAGGGTTAGGTTTACGGTTACGGTACAGTTATGGTTAGGTTAGCGTTAGGTTTAGGGTTAGGTTTAGGGTTGCAGTACAGGTTAGGGTTAGAGTTAGGGTTAGGATTTCGGTTCAGGTTAGGATAAGTGTTAGGGTTAGGGTTACGGTACAGTTTAGGGTTCGTGTTAGGGTTCGGTTTAGTTTTAGGGTTACGGTACAGGTTAGGTTTAGAGTTAGGTTTAGTGTTACGGTACAGGTAAAGGTTACGTTTAGGGTTACCGTTAGGGTTAGGTTGTCGTTCAGGTTTGGGGATGGGTTACGGGTAGGGTTAGAGTTATGGTTAGTGTCACGGTACACGTTAGGGTGAAGGTTAGGGTTAGGGTTAGTGTTACGGTATAGGTTAGGGTTAGGGTTAGTTTTAGGGTTAGGGTTACGGTACAAGTTAGGATAAGGGTTAGGGTTAGTGTTAGTCTAGAGGTAAGGCTTACTGTTAGGTTTAGGGTTTGGTTTAGGGTTAGGGTTAGGTTGTTTTAAAGGTGTGAGTTAGAGTTACGGTACAGGTTGGGGTGGTGGTTAGGGTTAGAGTTAGTGTTGCGGTACAGGTTAGGGTTAGGGTTAGGTTTAGGGTGTGGGTTACGGTACAGTTGGGTTACGTTTATGGTTAGGGTTAGGGTTCGGGTGAGGGTTAGGGTACAGGCTCAATTTAGAGTTAAGGTTAAGCTTAGGGTTAGGGTTACAGTACAGGTTATGGTTAGGGTCATGGTTAGGGTTAGGGTACAGTGTAGGGTTAGGGTTTGGGTTAGGTTTAGTGTTATGGTACAAGTTAGGGTTAGGGTTAGTGTTAGGCTTAGGGTTACGGTACAGGTTAGGATTAGAGTTAGGGTTAGTGTTATGGTACAGGTAAAGTTTACGTTTAGGGTTACGGTTAGGGTTACAGTTAGGGCTAGGGATGCCGTACAGGTGTGGGTTAGGGTTACGGTTAGGATTAGAGTTAGGGTTAGGGTTACGGTACAGATTAGGGTGATTGTTTGGGTTACCCTTAGTGTTACAGAATGGATTAGGATTAGGGTTAGGATTATGATTAGGATTAGGGTTACGGTTCATGTTAGTTTAAGGTTTAGGGTTAGTGTTATTCTACAGATAAGGCATACGGTTAGGGTTAGGGTTAGGTTATGTTTAGGTTTAGGGTAGCCATACAGGTGCGGGTTACGGTTTCGGGTAGGGTTAGGGTTAGGGTTAGGGGTAGGGTTACGGTACAGGGTAGGTATAGGTTTAGGGTTAGGTTATGGTAGAGGTTAGTGTTATGGTTAGGGGTATGGTTACGGTACAGGTAAGGGTTAGGGTTAGGGTTAACTTTAGGGTTAGGGATACGGTATAGTTTAGGCTTAAGTTTAGGGTTAGGGTTAGGGTTAGGTTTAGGGTTATGGTAGTGCATAGGGATAGGCATAGGGTTGGGTTTAGGGTTATGGTTAGGGGTACCGTACAGGTTAGTGTTACGATTAGCGTTAGGGTTAGGTTTAGGGTTACGGTACAGGTTAGGGTTAGGGTTATGTTTAAGGTTAGGGTTAGGGATAGGTTCAGGTTTAGTGGTGGGTTTAAGGTACAGGTTAGGGAGAGGGTAAAGTTTAGGGTTACCGTACAGGTTAGAGTTAGGTTTAGGTTTAGGGTTAGGGAAAGGGTTAGGGTTACGGTTAGGGGTAGGGTTAGCTGGTACATGGTATAGGTTAGGGTGAGGGTTAGTGTTAGGGTTACGGTACAGGTTAGGGTTAGTGTTAGGGTTTAGGGTTACGGTACAGGTTAGGGTTACGGTAGGGTTAGGGTTAGGGTTACGGTACAGGTTAGGGTTAGGTTTAGGTTAGGGTTAGGGTAGGGTTAGGGTTCACCGTGCGGTTAGGTTTAGGGTTAGGTTTAGGATTTATAGTTTACTGTACAGGTTAGGGTTGGTTAGGGTTAGAATTAGGGTTAGGGTTCCCGTTAGGATTAGGGTTAGGATTATGGTTAGGGTTACAGTAGTGGTTAGGGTTAGGGTTAGGTTACCGTACAGGTTAGGGTTAGGGTTAGGGTTAGGGTTGCGGTACAGGTTAGGGATAGGGTTATGTTTAGGGTTACCGTACAGGTTAGGGGTAGGGATAGGGTTAGATTTAGGGTTAGGGTTGCAGTACAAGCTAGGGTTAGGGTTAGGGTTACGGTCCAGGTTAGCACTAGAATTGGGGTTAGGGTTAGTTTACGGTACAGGTTAGGTTTAGGGTTAGGGTTAGGTTTACTGTTACGGTACAGGTTATGGTTAGGTTAGCGTTAGGGTTAGGGTTATGGTATAGGTTAGCGTTAGGTTTAGGTTTAGGTTTAGTGTTGCAGTACAGGTTAGGGTTAGGGTTAGGTTTTGGGGTAGGGTTAGGGTTAGGTATACTCTACAGGTTAGAGTTAGGTATAGGGTTAGGGTTACGGTATAGGTTAGGGCTAGGGTTAGGGTTAGGTTTAGGGTTAGGGTTACGGACCAGGTCAGTGTTAGGTTTAGGGTTAAGTTAGGGTTAGGTTTACAGTACAGGTTAGGATTAGTGTTAGCGGTAGGATTACGGTACAGGTTAGGGTTAGGGTTAGCAATTGGTTTAGGTTTAGGTTACCATACAGGTTGGGATAGGTTTAGGGTTTCTGTACAGGTTGGGGTTAGGGTTAGGGTTAATGTTATGGTACAGGTTAGTGTTAGGTTTAGGGTTAGGTTTACGGTACATTTAGGGTTAGGTTAAGGTTAGGGTTAAGGTTACGGTTACGGTACAAATTAGGGTTAGGTTTTGGTTTAGGGTTAGTGTTAGATTTAGGGACACGGTTAGGTTTATTGTTAGGTTTAAGGTACAGGGTAGGGTTAGGGTTACCATACAGGTTAGGGTTAAGGTTAGGTTTAGGGTTAGGCTTACTGTAAAGGTTAGGGTTATTGTTAGTGTTAGGGTTAGTTTTACTGTACAGGTTAGGGTTAGTATTAGGGTTCAGGTTAGCGTTACGGTACAGGTTACGTTTAGATTTAGGGGTAGGGTTAGGGTTACTGTACATGTTAGGGTGAGGGTTAGTGTTAGGGTTAGGTTTCGGGTTATGGTACTGGTTAGATTTAGGGTTAGGGTTAGTTTTACATTACAGGTAAGGGTTACGGTTAGGGTTAGGGTTTGGTTTGGGGTTAGGTTTATGGTTAGGATTACGGTACAGGCTAGGGTTAGTGTTAGGGTTAGGTTTAGGGATATGGTACAAGTTATGTTTAGGGTTAGGGTTAGAATTAGGGTTAGGCTTATGGTACAGGTTAGGGTTAGGTTTACGGTTAGGGTTTGGTTTAGGGTTAGGGTTACGGAACAGGCTAGGGTTACGGTTAGGGGTAGGGTTATGGTACAAGTAAGGGTAAGGGTTAGGATTAGCGTTAGGGTTAGGGCTACGGTACATTTTAAGGTGACGTTTAGGGTTAGGTTTAGGGATAGGGTTAGGATTAGGGTAGTGGTTAGGCTTAGGCTTTGGTTTGGGTTTAGTGTTATGCTTAGGGTACGCTACAGGTTACATTTAGGGTTAGGGTTAAGGTTAGGTTTAGGGTAACGGTTATGGTTACCATACAGTTTATTGTTAGGGTTAGGTTTAGGGTTAGGGTTAGGGTTAGGGTTACCGTACAGGTTAGTGTCAAGGTTAGGTTTAGGCTTACCGTACAGGTTAGGGTTAGGGTTCTTGTCAGGATAGCTGTACAGGTTAGGATTAGGGTTATGGTTATGGTACAGGTTATCATTAGGTTTAGTGTTTGGGTTAGGGTTATGGTACCGGTTATGTGGTTAGGGTCAGGTTTATGTTACAGGTTTGGTTAGGGCTAGGTTTACAGTACAGGTTAGTGTTAGGGTTAGGATTAGGGTTAGGTTTTCTGTTAGGGTTAGGGTTAAGTTACAGGTTATGGTTAGTTTTAAGGTTAGGGTTAGGGTTACGGTATAGGTTCGGGTTAGGGTCATGGTTAGGGTTACGGTACAGGTTAGGGTTAGGTTTAGGTTAAGGGTTCGGGTTACGGTAGAGGTTAGCATTAGGTTTAGGGTGAAGGTACGGTTTACGGTTATGGTACAGGTTAGGGTTAGGTTTACGGTTAGGGTTAGGGTAGGGTTATGGTACAGGTTAAAGTTAGGGTTACGGTACAGTGTAGGGTTAGGGTTAGGGTTAGGTTTAGGGTTACGATACAGGTTATGGTACAGGTTACTGTTAGGGTTAGGGTTAGGGTTATGGTTACGGTACAGGTTAGGCTTAGGGTTAGTGGTAAGTTTACGTACATGTTAGTGTTAGGGTTAAGGTTAGGGTTACGGAACAGGGTAGGGTTAGGGTTAGGGTTAGGTTTACGGTACACGTTAGCGTTATGGTTAGGGGTCGTGTTATCGTAGGGTTACGGTACAGGTTAGGGTTAGGTTTAGGGTTAGGGTTAGGGTTAGGTTTACGGTACAGGTTAGGGTTAGGGTTATGGTATAGGGTAGGGTTAGGGTTAGGGTTAGTTTTTGTGTTACGATACAAGTTAGGGTTAGGGTTTCTGTTAGGGTTAGTGTTATTTTACAGATTAGTGTTAGGGTTACGGTTAGGGTTACAGTACAGGTTAGGGTTAGGGTTAGTGGTAGGTTTACGGTACAGGTTAGGGTTAGGGTTAGGGTTACGGTACGGGGTAGGGGTAGGTTTAGGGTTAGGGTTAGGTTTACGGTACAAGTTAGGGTTAGGGTTAGGGGTAGTGTTAAGGTTAGGGTTACGGTACAGGTTAGGGTTAGGTTTAGGGTTAGGTTTAGGGTTAGGTTTACGGTACAGTTTAGGGTTGGGGTTAGGGTTCTTGTGAGGGTAGCTGTACAGGTTAGGGTTAGGGTTACGGTTATGGTACAGGTTATCATTAGGGTTAGTGTTAGCTTTAGGGTTACGGTACAGGTTTGGATTAGGGTTAGGGTTAGGTTTAGATTTATGTTACAGGTTGTTTTTAGGTTTAGGGTTAGGGTTAATTTTACAGTACAGGTGAGGGTTAGGGTTATGGTACAGGTTAGGGTTAGGTTTAGGTTTAGGTTTAGGGTTAGCTTTAGGTTTAAGTTACATGTTATTGTTAGTTTTAAGGTTAGGGTTAGGGTTACGGTACAGGTTAGGGTCATGGTTAGGGTTACAGTACAGGTTAGGGTTAGGTTTAGGTTTAGTGTTCAGTTTTCGGTAGAGTTTAGCATTAGGCTTAGGGTTAGGGTTCGGTTTAGGGTTTCCGTACAGGTTAGGGTTTGGGTTAGGGTTAGGGTTATGGTTAGGTTTACCGTACAGGTTAGTGTAGTGTTAGGGTTAGGGTTACGGTACAGGATAGGTTTGGGTTAGGGTTAGGTTTAGGGTTACGATACAAGTTAGGGTTAGGGTTTGTCTTAGGTTAGTGTTATGGTACAGGTTAGTGTTAGGGTTAGGGTTAGGGTTCGGATTAGGATTATAGTATCATTACAGTTAGGGTTAGTGGTAGGTTTATGGTACAGTTTAGGGTTAGGATTAGGCTTAGGGATTCAGTACACTTTAGGTTTAAGGTTAGGGTTAGGGTTATGGTACAGGTTAGGTTTACAGTTAGGGTTACGGTACAGTTTAGGGTAAGGGTTAGCGTTAGGGTTACGGTACAAGTTAGGGTTAGGTTTAGTGTTAAGTTAGGGTTATGTTATAAGTTAGGTTTAGGGTTAGGGTAAGTGTTAGCTTTAGGGTAACGTTACAAGTTAGGGATAGGGTTACGGTTATGGTTAGGTTTAAGGTTAGGGTTAGGGTTAGGGTTTCGGTGCAGGTTAGGTTTAGGGATAGGTTTAGGGTTAGGGTTGCGGTTAGGGTAGGGTTAGTGTTAGTGTTAAGGTTACCGTACAGGTTAGGGTTAGGGTTAGGTTTAGGTTTAGGGTTAGGGTTACGGTACAGCCTAGGGTTAGGGATAGGTTTAGGGTTTCCATAAAGGTTAGGGTTAGGGTTAGGTTTAGGGTTAGGGTTAGTTTTAGGGTCGCGGTACACGTTAGGATTAGGGTTACGGTTAGGGTTACCTTAGAGGTTAATGTTAGCGTTAGGTTTAGGGTTAGGTTTAGGGTTAACGTACAGGTTAGTGTCAGGGTTAAGGTTAGGCTTACCGTACAGATTAGGGTTAGGGTTAGGGTTCGTGTGAGAGTAGCTGTACAGTTTAGGGTTAGGGTTACGTTTACGGTACAGGTTATCATTAGGGTTAGTGTTAGGTTTAGGGTAACAGTACAGGTAAGGATTAGGGTTAGGGTTAGGGTTAGGTTTATGTTACAGGTTATGGTTAGGTTTAGGGTTAGGGTTAGGTTTAGAGTACAGGTTAGGGTTAGGGTTATGGTACAGGTTAGGGTTAGGGTTAGGTTTAAGGTTAGGATTAGAGTTATGGTGCAGTTTAGTGTAGGGTTAGGTTTAGGGTTAGGGTTAAGTTACAGGTTATGGTTAGTTTTAATGTTAGGGTTAGGGTTACGGTACAGGTTCAGGTTAGGGTCATGGTTAGGATTACGGTTCAGGTTAGGGTTAGGTTTGGTTAAGGGATCGGGTTACAGTAGAGGTTAGCATTAGGGTTAGTGTTAGGGTTCGGTTTAGGGTTACGGTACAGGTTAGGGTTAGGGTTAGGGTTACGGTACAGGGTAGGGTTATGGTTAGGGTTATGTTTAGGGTTACGATACAAGTTAGGGTTAGGGTTTGTGATAGGGTTACTGTTATGGTATAGGTTAGTGTTAGTGTTAGGGTTAGGGTTCGGATTAGGGTTACAGTACCGGTTACGATTAGGGTTAGTGGTAGGTTTATGGTACAGTTTAGGTCTAGGGATAGGGTTACAGTTAGGGTTAGGGTTATGGTACAGGTTAGGGTTAGGATATGGCTTAGTGTTTCAGTACAGTTTAGGTTTAGGGTTAGGTTTAGGGTTAAAGTACAGGTTAGGGTTAGGGTTAGGGAGGGTTACGGTACCGGTTAGGGTAAGGGTTAGGGTTAGGGTTATGGTACAAGTTAGGGTTAGGTTTAGTGATAGGGTTAGGTTTACGTTATAAGTTAGGGTTAGGGTTAGGGTAAGTGTTAGCTTTAGGGTAACGTTACAAGTTAGTGATAGGGTTAGTGTTAGGGTTAGGTTTAAGGTTAGGGTTAGGGTTTTGGTACAGGTTAGGGTTAGGGTTAGGGTTAGGATTAAGGTACAGGTTAGGGTTAGGTTTATGTTTAGGTTTACGGTACAGTTAAGGTTAGGTTCAGGGTTAGGGTTAGGCCTACGGTACAGGTTAGGTTTAGGCTTAGGGTTTCAGTACAGGTTAGGGTTAGGGTTAGCGTTAGGGTTAGGTGTACGGTATAGTTTAGGGTTACGGTTAGGGTTAGGGTTATGGTACAGGGTAGGGTTAGGGTTAGGTTTAGGTTTAGAGTTACGATACAAGTTAGGGTTAGGTTTTGTGTTAGGGTTAGTGTTATGGTACAGGTTAGTGTTAGGGTTAGGGTTAGGGTTTGGATTAGGTTTACAGTACAGTTTATGGTTAGGGTTAGTGGTAGGTTTATGGTACAGTTTAGGTCTAGGGTTAGGGTTAAGTTTAGGTTTAGGGTTACAGTACAGGTTAGGTTTAGGATTAGGCTTAGGTTTTCAGTACAGTTTAGGTTTAGGGTTAGGATTAGGATTACGGTACAGGTTAGGTTTAGGGTTAGGTATAGGGTTACGCTACAGGTTAGGGTAAGCTTTAGGGTTAGGGTTACGGTACAAGTTAGGGTTAGGTTTAGTGTTAGGATTAGGGTTACGTTATAAATTAGGTTTAGGGTTAGGGTACGTGTTAGCTTTAGGGTAAAGTTACAAGTTAGGGATAGGGTTACAGTTATGGTTAGTTTAAGGTTAGGGTTAGGGTTAGGGTTTCGGTATAGGTTAGGGTTAGGGTTAGGATTAAGGTACAGGTTAGGGTTAGGTTTAGGTTTAGGTTTACGGTACAGTTAGGGTTAGGGTTACGGTTAGGGTTACAGTACAAGTTAGGGTTAGGTGTAGGGTTTCGGTGCAGGTTAAGGTTAGGGTTAGGGTTACGGTACAGGTAAGGGTTAGGTTTAGGTTTATTTTTACGGTACATTTAGGTTTAGGATTAGGGTTAGGGTTAGGCTTAAGTTTACGGTTACGGTACAAATGAGGGTTAGGGTTAGGTTTAGGGTTAGTGTTAGATTTAGCGATAGGGTTAGGTTTATTGTTTGGTTTAAGGTACAGGTTAGGGTTAGGGTTAGGGTTAGGGTTAGGGTTAGGGTTACCGTACAGGTTAGGATTAGGGTTAGTGTTAGGGTTAGGGTTACGGTACAGGTTAGGGTTAGGGTTCAGGTTAGGGTTAGGGTTACGGTACAGGTTAGGGTAAGGTTTAGGTTAGGGTTAGGTTTACGGTATAAGTTAGCGTTACGGTTAGGTTTAGGGTTAGGTTTACGGTTACGGTATAGTTTAGGGTTAGGATTATTGTTAGGGTTAGAGTTAGGGTTACGGTACAGTTTCGGGTTAGGTTAGTGATCCTGTTAGGGTTAGTGGTAGGGTTAATGTTATGGTTGCCGTACAGGTTGGGTTAGGGTTACGTTTAGGGTTACCATACAGGTTACTGTAAGGTTTAGGGTTAAGTTCAGGGTTAAGGTTACCAAAGAGTTTAGTGTCAGGGTTAGGGTTAGGGTTAGGGTGAGGGTTAGGGTTAGTGTTATGGTACAGGTTAGGGTTAGTGTTAGTGTTAGGGTTACCGTGCAGGTTGGTGTTAGGGCTAGGGTTAGGGTTAGGTTTAGGGTTAGGGTTGCGGTACAGGCTAGCGTTAGATTTAGTTTTAGGGTTACCGTAAAGGTTAGGGTTAGGGTTATGTTTAGGGTTAGCGTTTGGGTTAGGGTGCGGTACAGGTTAGGATTATGGTTACGGTTAGGGTTTCTGTACTGGTTATTGTTAGGGTTAGGCATAGGGTTAGGGTTAGGGTTTCGGTACAGATTAGGGTTAGGTTTAGGGTGAAGTTTACGGTACATTTAGGGTTAGGGTTAGGGTTAGGCTTAAGTTTAGGGTTACGGTACAAATTAGGGTTAGGTTTAGGTTTAGGGTTAGTGTTAGATTTAGCGATAGGGTTAGGTTTATAGTTAGGTTTAAGGTACAGGTTAGGGTAAGTGTAAGCGTTAGGGTTACCATACAGGTTAGGGTTAAGTTTAGGGTTAGGGTTTGGGTTGCGGAACAGATTAGGGTTCGGTTTAGTGTTGGGGTTACCGTACAGGTTATTGTTAGGGTTAGGTTTAGGGTTAGGGTTAGGGTTACTTTACAGGTTAGTGTCAAGTTTAGGGTTAGGCTTACCGTACAGGTTAGGGTTAGGGTTAGAGTTCTTGGGAGGGTAGCTGTACAGGTTAGGTTGAGGGTTACGGTTACGGTACAGGTTATCATTAGTGTTTGTGTTAGGGTTAGGTTTATGGTACAGGTTAGGATTAGGGTTGGGGATAGGGTTAGTTTTATATTATAGGTTATGGTTAGGTTTAGGGTTAGTGTTAGGTTTATGGTGCAGGTTAGGGATAGGGTTAGGGTTAGGGTTACGGTACAGGTTAGGGTTAGGGTTAGGGTTAGGGTTAGGGTTAGGCTTAGGTTAAGTTACAGGTTATGGTTAGTTTTTGGGTTAGGGTTACATTACAGGTTCGGGTTAGGGTCATGGTTAGGGTTATGGTACCGGTTAGGGTTAGGTTTAGGTTAAGGGTTCGGGTTACGGTAGAGATTAGCATTAGGGTTAGGGTTAGGGTTCGGTTTAGGGTTACGGTACAGGTAAGGGTTAGGTTTAGTGTTAGGGTTAGGGTTAGGGTTACGGTACAGGTTAGGGTTAGGGTTAGGGTACGGAACAGGGTAGGTTTATGGTTGGGGTTAGGTTTAGAGTTACGATAAAAGTTAGTGATAGGGTTTCTGTTAGGGTTAGTGTTATGGTACAGGTTAGTGTTAGGGTTAGGGTTAAGGTTAGGGTTACAGTACAGTTTAGGGTTCGGGTTAGTGGTAGGTTTACGGTACAGTTTAGGGTAAGTGTTAGGCTTAGGGTTTCGGTACAGTTTAGGTTTAGGGTTAGGGTTAGGGTTACGGTGCAGTTTAGGTTTAGGGTTAGGGTTAGAGTTATGGTACAGGTTAGGGTAAGGGTTCGGGTTAGGGTTACGGTACAAGTTAGGGTTAGAGTTAGGTTTAGTGTTAGGGTTAGGGTTATGTTATAAG
Source organism: Otocyon megalotis megalotis (assembly GCA_017311455.1). NCBI lineage: Eukaryota > Metazoa > Chordata > Mammalia > Carnivora > Canidae > Otocyon > Otocyon megalotis. The sequence goes on from JAEUCK010009489.1 coordinate 95,894, forward strand.
TTACGTTAGGTTACGTTAGGTTTAGGGTTAGGGTAAGTGTTAGCTTTAGGGTTACGTTACAAGTCAGGGATAGGGTTAGGGTTAGGGTTAGGTTTAAGTTTAGTGTTAGGGTTAGGGTTTCGGTACAGTTTAGGGAAGGTTTAGGGTTAGGTTTACAGTATAGTTAGGGTTAGGGTTAGGTTTATTGTTATGGTACAGGTTAGGGTTAGGTTTAGGGTTTCGGTACAGTTTAGGGTTAGGGTTAGGGTTAGGGTTACGGTACAGGTTAGGGTTAGGTTTAGGTTTAGGGTTACGGTACATTTAGGGTTAGGGTTAGGGTTAGGCTTAGGCTTAAGTTTAGGGTTACGGTACAAATAAAGTTAGGTTTAGGTTTATGGTTGGTTAGAATTAGCGATAAGGTTAGGTTTATTGTTAGGTTTAAGTTACAGGTTAGGGTTAGGGTTATCGTTAGGGTTACGGTACAGATTAGGGTTAAGGTTAGAGTTAGGGTTAGGGTTGCAGAACAGATTAGGATTAGGGTTAGTGTTGGGGTTACCGTACAGGTTTGGGTTAGGTTTAGGGTTAGGGGTAGGGTTACCGTACAGGTTAGGGTCATGGTTAGGGTTAGGATTAGCATTGCGGTACAGGTTAGGGTTACGGTTAGGTTTAGTTTTAGGGTTACCGTACAGGTAAGGGTAAGGGTTGGGGTTAGAGTTATGGTACAGGTTAGGGTTAGTGTTCAGGTTAGGTTAGGGTTACGGTACAGGTAAGGGTTACGGTTAGGTTTAGGGTTAGTGTTACGGTATTGGTTAGCATTATGGTTAGGTGTAGGGTTAGGTTTAGGGTTATGGTACAGATTAGGGTTAGGGTTACGTTACTGTTTATGGTTAGGTTTAGTGATCGTGTTATGGTTAGTGTTAGGGTTAGTGTGACAGTACAGGTTAGGGTTTGCGTTAGTGTTACGGTTAGGGTGAATTTTGCCATAGAGTTTAGGGTTATGGTTAGGGTTAGGTACAGGTTAGGTTTAGAGCTAGGGTTAGGGTTAGGCTTAGGCTTTCGTTACAGGTTAGGGTTTGGGTTACGGTACAGGGTAGGGTTAGGGTTAGGGTTACGGTTCAGGTTAGTGTTAAGGTTAGGGTTGGATTAGGGTTACCGTACAGGTTAGGGTCAGGGTTAGGGCTGGCTTAGGGTTAGGGTTAGGGTTGCGGTACCAGTTAGGGTTAGGGTTACGGTTAGGTTTAGGGTTACTGTACAATTTAGTGTGAGGGTTAGGGCTAGGGTTATGTTACAGGTAGGGTTAGAGTTCGGGTTAGGGTTAGGGTTAGGGTTACGGTACAGTTTAGCGTTAGGGTTACTGTTAGGGTTAGGGTTAAGTTTACGGTACAGTTTAGGTTTAGGTTTAGTGTTCATGTTAGGGTTAGTGTTATGGTTAGTGTGACGGTACAGGTTAGGATTAGTGTTAGTGTTAGGGTTAGGGTGAGTTTTGTCATAGAGTTTAGGGTTATGGTTAGGTTTGGGGTACAGGTTTGGTTTAGAGCTACGGTTAGGGTTCGGCTTAGGCTTACGTTACAGGTTACGGTTAGGGTTACGGTTACAGTACACGGTAGGGTTAGGGTTATGGTAGGGTTACGGTTCAGGTTAGTGTTAGGGTTAGAGTTAGGGTTAGGGTTACAGTACAGGTTAGGTTTAGGGTTAGTGGTAGTGTTACGGTACAGCTTAGGGTTAGGTTTAGGGTTGCGTTACAGGTTAGGATTAGGTTTAGAGTTAGGGTTAAGGTACAAGTTAGGGTTACGGTTAGGTTTAGGGTAGGGGTTAAGGTTTAGGTTAGCGTTAGGGTTAGGGTTAGGTTTAGGGTTACGGTATAGGTTAGGATAAGGGTCAGGGTTAGGGTTAGAGTTAAGTTTACGGTACAGGTTACATTAGGTTTAGGGTCGGGTTAGGGTTACTGTACAGGTTAAGGTTAGGGTTAGGGTTTAGGGTTACGGTACCGGTTACGTTTAGGGTTAGGGTTAGTTTTACGGTACAGGTAAGGGTTACGGTTAGGGTTAGGGTTTGGGATAGGGTTAGTGTTATGGTGGCGGTACAGTTGTGGGTTAGGTTTACGGGTAGGGTTAGGGTTACGGTTAGGGTTACAGTACAGGGTAGGGTTAGGGTTAGGGTTCGGGTTACGATACAGGTTAGTATTAGGGTTAGGTTTAGGGTTTTGGTACAGTTTAGCGTTAGCTTTACGGTTAGTGTTACAGTACAGGTAAGGTTTACGTTTAGGGTTATGGTTAGGTTTAGTGTGAGGTTTACGGTACAGTTTGGGTTTAGTGTTAGGGTTAGGGTTATGGTTAGGGTTAGGGTTAGGTTTAGTATTATGGTACAGAATAGGGTTAGGGTTAATTTTAGGGTTAGGGTTTGGTTTGCCATAGAGGTTAGTGTTAGAGTTAGGGTTAGGGTACAGGATAGTTTAGAGTTAGGGTTAGGGATAGGGTTAGGGTTAGGGTTAGGGTTATGGTTACGGTACAGGTTACGTTTACGGTTAGTGTTAGGGTTAGTGTTAGGGTTACGGTACAGATTAGGGTTAGGGTTAGGGTAGGGTTCCCGTTAGGGTTGCCATAGAAGTTAGGGTAGCTTTAGGGTTAGGGTACAGGTTAGCTTTAGAGTTAGGTTTAAGGTTAGGGTTAGAGTTACGGTAATGGTTAGGTTTCGGGTTAGGTTTATGTACAGGGTACTGTTAGGGTTAGGGTTAGGTTTATGGTTACATTACAACTTAGAGTTAGGGTTAGTGTCAGGGTTAGGTTTACGGTACAGGGTATTGTAAGGGTTAGGGTTGGGGTTATGGTTTCGTTTCAGGTTAGGGTTAGGGTTCGGGTTATGGTACAGTTTACGTTTAGGTTTAGTATTAGGTTTAGGGTTAGGGTTAGTATGAGGGATACGGTACAGGTTAGGTTTAGTGTTAGGTTTAGTGTTACGGTTCATTAAGGGTTACGCTTAGGGTTAGGGTTAGGGTTAGGGTTAGTGTTGCCGTACATGTGTGTGTTAGGATTAAGGGTAGGGTTAGGTTTAGGTTAAGGGTTACGGTACAGGTTAGCGTGAGGGTAATTGTTAGGGTTACAGTACAAGTTACGTTTAGGGTTAGGGTTAAGGTTACAATACAGGTTAGGCTTAGTGTAAGGGTTAGGGTTAGGCTTCCAGTACAGTTTATGGTTAGGTTTATGGTTACAGTTAGGGTTACGGTACAGTTTAGGGTTAGGGTTAGGGTTAGGGTAACAGCACGGGTTATTGTTAAGTTTAGGTTTAGTGTTAGGATTAGCGTTACGGTACAAGTTAGGGTTACAGTTAGGTTTAGTGGTAGGTTTACGGTGTAGGTCAGCGTTAGGGTTAGGGTTAGATTTAGGGTTACGGTACTGGTGATTGTTCGGGTTAGGTTTAGGGTTAGGGTTAGGGTTACGGTACAGGTTAGATTTAGTTTTAGGGCTAGGGTTTGGGTTACGGTACATGTTAGGTTTAGGTTTGGGGTTAGGGTTAGGGTTCCGTTACGGGTTAGGTTTAAGGTTATGTTTAGGGTTAGGGTTACTGTAGAGGTTAGGGTTAGGGTTAGGGTTAGGGTTATCGTACAGGTTCGGGTCAGGGTTACGGTTAAGGTTAGGGTTAGTGTTGGGTTTGCAGTACAGTTTAGGGTTAAGATTAGTGTTAGGTTTACCATACAGATTAGGGTTAGGTTTAGGGTTGCGTTAGAGGTTAGGGTTAGGGTTAGGGTTACGTACTGGTTAGCATTAGGGTTAGGGTTAGGATTCGTGTTACGGTACAGGAGAGGGATAGGGTTACGGTATAGGGTAGTTTTAGGGTTAGGGTTACGATACAAGTTAGGGTTAGTGTTAGGGTTAGGGTTAGTTTTACAGAACACTTTAGGGTTAGGGTTAGTGGTATGGTTACGGTACAGTTTAGGGTTAGGTTTAGGGTTAGGGTTACGGTATAGTTTAGGGTTAGGGTTCGGGTTAGGTTTTCGGTTCAAGTTAGGGTTAGGGTTAGGGTTAGGGTTATGGTACAGTTTACAGTTAAGGTTAGGGTAAGGGTTAGGATTAGGGTTAGGGTACGGTACAGGTTAGGGTTAAGTTTAGGGTTTTGTTAAGGTTAGGGTTAGGGTTGGTTTTAGGGTTACGATTAGGTTTCCGGAACAGGTTAGTGTAACGGTTAGGGTTATGGATAGGGTTAGGGTAAGGTACCGGTTAGGGTTAGGGTTAGGGTTAGGGTTAGGGTTATGTTTAAGGTTAGGGATAGGGTTAGGGTTAGGTTTAGTGTTAGGTTTATGGTCCAGGTTAGTGTTAGTGTTAGGATTATGTTTACCGTACAGGTTAAGGTTAAGTTTCAGGTTAGGGTTAGGGTTAGGTTTAGGGTTAGGGTTACCATACAGGTTAGGATTACGGTTAGGGTAGGATTAGTGTTGCGGTACAGGTTAGGGTAAGGGTTAGGGTTACGGTACAGTTTAGGGTTAGGGTAGTTTTAGGGTTAGGGTAACTGTACAGATTAAGGTTAGTTGTAGGGTTAGGGTTAGGGTTACAGTACTGGTTAGGGTTAGGTCTAGGGTTAGGTTTATTGTACAACTTAGGGTTACGGTTACGATTAGGTTTAGGGTTACGGTATGGGTTAGCGTTTTTTTAGGGTTAGGGTAGGTTGAAAGTTATGGTACAGGTAAGGGTTAGTGTTAGTATTAGGGTTAGGGATAGGGTTAGGGTTAGGTTTACTTTACAGGTTAGGGTTAGGTTTAGGGTTAGGTTTAGGGTTTCAGTATAGGTTAGGGTAAGGGTTAGGGTTAGTGTTACGGTTACGGTACAGGATAGGTTTACGGTTAGGGTAGGGTTAGGGTTAGGGTTACGGTACAGGTTAGGGTTAGGGTTAGGGTTACAGTACAGGTTAGGGTTAGGTCTAGGTTTAGGTTTATTGTACAAGTTAGGGTTACGGTTACGATTAGGTTTAGGGTTACGGTATAGGTTAGGGTTAGGGTTAGGGTTAGGGTAGGTTGAAGGTTATGGTACAGGTTAGGGTTAGGGTTAGTATTAGGGTTAGGGATGGGGTTAGGGTTAGGTTTACGCTACAGGTTAGGGTTAGGTTTTGAGTTAGGATTAGGGTTTCAGTATAGGTTAGGGTCAGGTTTAGGGTTAGGGTTAGGATTACGGTACAGTTTAGGGTTAGGGTTAGCGTAGGGTTACGGTTAGGTTTGCATAGAGGTTAGGTTTAGGGTAGGGTACAAGTTAGGTTTAGAGTTATGGTTAAGGTTAGGGTTAGTGTTACGGTAAAGGTTAGGGTAAGGGTTAGATTTATGGTACAGGGTTAGGGTTAGGGTTACAGTTACGGTACAGGTTAGGTTAGGGTAGGGATATCGTACAGGTGTGTGTTAGGGTTATGGGTAGGGTTAGGGTTAGGTTTAGGGTTACGGTACAGGTTAGGGTGAGGGTTAGGGTTAGGGTTAGTGTTATGGTACAGTTTAGGGTTAGTTTTAGGGTTAGGGTTAGGTTTATGGTACAGGTTAGGGTTAGGGTTAGGGTGAGGGTTACTGTACAGGTTAGGGTTAGGGTTAGGGTTTGGTTTGGGGTTAGGGTTACTGTACAGGGTAGGGTTAGGGTAAGGGTTAGGGTTATGGTACACGTTAGGGTTAGGGTTAGGGTTAGTGTTAGTTTTAGGATTCAGTACAAGGTAGGGTTAGTGTTATGGTTTGGGTTAGTGTTAGGTTTATCGTACAGGTTAGGGTAAGGGTAAGGGGTAGGGTTACCGTTCAGGTAAGGGTTAGGTTTAGGTTTAGATTTAGGGTTATGGTTACGGTACAGTTTAGGGTTAAGTATAGGGTTACGGTTAGTGTTAGGGTTAGGGTTAGGGTTACGATTAGGGTTACGGTACAGGTAAGGGTTATGGTTAGGGTTAGGGTTAAATTTAGGGTTAGGCTTAGGGTTAGAGTTACAGTACAGGATAGAGTTAGGGTAAGGTTTACGGTAAAGGTTAGGGTTAGGGTTAGGGTTACAGTACAGGGAAGGTTTAGGGTTAAGGTTAAGGTTAGGTTTAGGGTTAGGGTTAGGGTTAGGGTTAGGGTTACTGTACAGGTTAGGGTTAGGGTTATGGTTAGGGATAGGTTTAGGGTTAGGATTAGGTTTGCGGTACAGGTTAGGTATAGGGTTAGGGGTAGGGTTACAGTACAGGTAAGGGTTAGGGTTAGGGTTATGGTTAGCGTTGTGGTACAGGTTAGGGTTAGCGTTATGGTTACGGTACAGATTCGCATAAGCTTAGGTTGAGGGTTAGGTTTATGGTTATGTTCAGGTTATGGTTAGCTTTAGGTTTAGTCTTACGGTTACAGTACAGGTTAGGGCTAGGGTTAGGGGTAGGGGTAGGGTTAGGGTTACGGTACAGGTTATGTTTAGGGTTTGGGTTAGGCTAAGGGTTATGGAACAGGTTAGGGTTAGGGTTAGGGTTTCGGTACAAGTTAGGTTTACGGTTAGGGCTAGTTTTAGGGTTACAGTATAGGTTAGCGTTAGGGTTAGGTTTAGGGTTAGGTTTAGGGTTACGGTACTAGTTAGGGTTAGGGTTAGGGTTGGGGTTAGGGTTAGGGTTACGGTACTAGTTAGGGTTAGGTTTAGGGTTAGGGTTACGGACAGGTTAGGGTTAGGGTTTGGGTTAGGGTTAGGGTTTTGTTTGCCATAGAGGTTAGGGTTAGGGTTAGGGTACAGGATAGGTTTAGAGTTAGAGTTAGGGGGATCCCTGGGTGTCGCAGTGGTTTGGCGCCTGAGTTTGGCCCAGGGCGCGATCCTGGTGACCCGGGTTCGAATCCCACATCGGGCTGCGATGCATGGAGCATGCTTCTCCCTCTGCCTGTGTTCCTGCCTCTCTCTCTCTCTCTTTCTCTCTCTCTCTCTCTGTGTGTGTGTGACTATCATAAATAAATAAATATTAAAAAAAGAGTTAGGGTTAGGGTTAGTGTTAGGGTTACGGTACAGGTTAGGGTTAGGGTTAGGATGAGTGTTACCATACAGGTTAGGTTTAGTGTTAGGAGTAGGGTTATGCTTAGGGTTAGCGTTAGGGTTAGGGTTAGCGTTAGGATTAGGTTTATGTTACAAGGTAGGGATAAGTTTGGGGTTACGGTTAGGGTTAGGGTTACGGGATTGGTGAGGTTTAGCTTCAGGGTTGGTTTTAGGGTTACGATTATGTTTACAGTACAGGTTAGTGTTACGGATAGGGTTAGGGTTAGAGTTAGGGTTAAGGTACCAGTTAGGTTTAGGGTTAGGGTTAGAGTTAGTTTTACAGTACAGGTTAGTTTTAGGTTTTGTGGTCAGATACGGTACATCTTAAGGGTTATGGTTAAGGTTACGGTTCTGGTTACGGTACATGGTAGGAGTCGGGTTACGTTTAGGCTTGCGGTACAGGTTAGGGTTATGGTTAGGGGAGGGTTACGGTACAGGTGAGGGTTAGGTTTCGGGTAAGTATTAGTGTTAGGGTTACGGTACAGGTTTTTTTAGGTTTAGGGTTAGTGTTTCGGTACAGGTAAGGGTTACGGTTAGGGATAGGGTTAGGGTTAGGGTCGCCGTACAGGAGTGTTACGGTTACGGGAAAGTTTAGGGTTATGCTTAGGGTTATGATACAGGTTAGGTTGAGGGTTAGGGTTAGGTTTACAGTACAGGTTGGGGTTAGGTTTAGGGTAATGGTTAGGGTTAGGGTTACGGTACAGGTTAGGGTTAGAGTTAGGGTTATATTTAGGGTGAAGGTTATGGTACAGGTTAGGTTTAGGGTTAGTATTAGGTTTAGGGATAGGGTTAGGGTTAGAATTATGGTACAGGTTAGGGTTAGGTTTAGGGTTAGGTTTATGTTTACGGCATAGGTTAGGATTAGCGTTAGGGTTAGGGTTACGATACAGGTTAGGTTTACGGTTAGGGTTAGGGTTAGGGTTAGGGTTACGTTACTGGTTAGGGTTAGGGTTAGTGTATGGTTATTGTTAGGTTTGCCATAGAGGTTAGTTTAGCTTTAGGGTTAGGGTACAGTTTAGGTTTAGAGTTAGGGTTAAGGTTAGGGTTAGGGTTACGATAAGGTTAGGGTGAGGGTTAGGGTAACGTTACAGGGTAATGTTAGGGTTAGGGTTAGGTTTAGGGTTACCGTACAACTTAGGGTTAGGGTTAGTGTCAGGGTTAGGTTTACGGTACAGGTTAGGGTAAGGGTTAGGTTTAGGGTTAGGATTAGGATTTTGGTACAGGTTAGGGTTAGGGTTAGGTTTAGGGTTAGGTTTAGGGTTACGGTACAGTTTAGTGTTAGGCTTAGGGTTAGGTTTAGGGTTAGGCTTAGGGTAACAGTCAGGTTAGGTTTAGGTTTAGTAGTAGGGTTACGGTACAGTTTAGTGTTAGGATTAGGGTTAGGGTTAGGGTTGGGGTTACGGTACATGTTAGGTTTAGGGTTAGGGTTAGTGTTACGGTACAGGTAAGGGTTACGGTTAGGGTTAGGATTAGTGTTAGCGTTAGGGTTAGGGTTAGGGTTGCCATACATGTGTGTGTTAGGGTTACGGGTAGGGTTAGGGTTAGGATTCGGGTTATGGTACAGGTTAGGGTGAGGGATAGGGTTACGGTTAGGATTATGGTACAGGTTAGTGTTAGGGTTAGGTTTAGGGTTACGGTACTGGTGAGTGTTCAGGTTAGGGTTAGTGTTAGTGTTACGGTACAGGTTAGCTTTAGGTTTAGGGGTAGGGTGAGGGTTACAGTACAGGTTAGGGTTAGGGTTAGGGTTAGGGTTATGGTACCGGTTAGGTTTAGGGTTATGTTTAGGGTTAGGGTTACCGTACTGGTTAGGGTTAGGGTTAGGGTTAGGGTTAGGGTTATCGTACAGGTTAGGGTCAGGGATAGGGTTAGGTTTAGGGTTAGGGTAAGGGTTAGGGTTAGGCTTGCGGTACAGTTTAGGGTTAAGATTAGTGTTAGCGTTTCCGTACAGATTAGAGTTAGTGTTAGGATTAGGTTTAGGGTTGCGGTACAGGGTAGGTTGAGGGTTTGGGTTACGTACAGGTTAGCATTAGCGTTAGGGTTAGGATTAGTATTACGAAACAGGTTAGGGTTAGGGTGAGGGTTAGGGTTACGGTACAGGGTAGGGTTAGGGTTAGGTTTAGGGTTAGGGTTAGGGTTCCGGTACAGGTTAGGGTTAGGGATAGTGTTAGTGTTAGGTTTACGGTACAGGTTAGTGTAAGGGTTAGGATTAGGGTTAGGGTTAAGTTTACAGTACAGGTTAAGGTTAGGGTTAGGGTTAGGGTTAGGGTTAGGTTTAGGGTTTCGGTACAGGTCAGGGTCAGGGTTAGGGTTAGGGTTAGGGTTAGGGTTCCGGTATAGGTTATGGTTAGGTTTAGGATTACAGTTAGGGTTACATTAGAGGTTAGTGTTAGCGTTAGGGTTAGGGTTACGGTACGGGTTACGGTTAAGTTTAGGGTTAGGATTAGGGTTAGGGTTACCGCAGAGGTTAGTGTTAGGTTTAGGGTTAGGGTTAGAGTTCGATTTACAGTACAGGTTAGTGTTAGGGTTTGTGGTCGTGTTACAGTACAGCTAAGGTTTATGGTTAAGGTTAGGGTTCGCGTTACGGTACAGTTTAGGGTTAGGGTTAGGTGTAGGGTTTTAGTACAGGTTATGGTTAGGGTTAGTGTTAGGTTTACGGTACAGGTTAGGGTTAGGGTTCGGGAAAGGGTTAGGGTTAAGGTTACGGTACAGGTTTGTTTTAGGTTTAGGTTTAGTGTTACGGTACAGGTAAGGGTTACGGTTAGGGTTAGGGGTAGGGTTAGGTTTAGGGTTAGGTTTGCCGTACCATAGTGTTAGGGTTACGGGTCGGTTTACGGTTATGGTTAGGGTTATGATACAGGTTAGGTTGAGGGTTAGGGTTAGGTTTACAGTAGAGGTTAGGGTTAGGGTTAAGTTTTCCGCACAGGTTAGTTTTACGGTTAGGGTTAGGTTTACAGTACAGGTTGGGGTTAGGTTTAGGGTAATGTTTAGGGTTAGGGTTACGGTACAGGTTAGGGTTAGAGTTAGGGTTATATTTAGGGTGAAGGTTATGGTACAGGTTAGGTTTAGGGTTAGTATTAGGTTTAGGGATAGAGTTAGGGTTAGAATTATGGTACAGGTTAGGGTTAGGTTTAGGGTTAGGTTTATGTTTACGGCATAGGTTAGGATTAGCGTTAGGGTTAGGGTTACGATACAGGTTAGGTTTACGGTTAGGGTTAGGGTTACGTTACTGTTTAGGGTTAGGGTTAGTGTATGGTTATTGTTAGGTTTGCCATAGAGGTTAGTTTAGCTTTAGGGTTAGGGTACAGTTTAGGTTTAGAGTTAGGGTTAAGGTTAGGGTTAGGGTTACGATAAGGTTAGGGTGAGGGTTAGGGTTACGTTACAGGGTAATGTTAGGGTTAGGGTTAGGTTTAGGGTTACCGTACAACTTAGGGTTAGGGTTAGTGTCCGTGTTAGGTTTACGGTACAGGTTAGGGTAAGGGTTAGGTTTAGGGTTAGGATTAGGATTTTGGTACAGGTTAGGGTTAGGGTTAGGTTTAGGGTTAGGTTTAGGGTTACGGTACAGTTTAGTGTTAGGCTTAGGGTTAGGTTTAGGGTTAGGCTTAGGGTAACAGTCAGGTTAGGTTTAGGTTTAGTAGTAGGGTTACGGTACAGTTTAGTGTTAGGATTAGGGTTAGGGTTAGGGTTGGGGTTACGGTACATGTTAGGTTTAGGGTTAGGGTTAGTGTTACGGTACAGGTAAGGGTTACGGTTAGGGTTAGGATTAGTGTTAGCGTTAGGGTTAGGGTTAGGGTTGCCATACATGTGTGTGTTAGGGTTACGGGTAGGGTTAGGGTTAGGATTCGGGTTATGGTACAGGTTAGGGTGAGGGATAGGGTTACGGTTAGGATATGGTACAGGTTAGGGTTAGGGTTAGGTTTAGGGTTACGGTACTGGTGAGTGTTCAGGTTAGGGTTAGTGTTAGTGTTACGGTACAGGTTAGCTTTAGGTTTAGGGGTAGGGTGAGGGTTACAGTACAGGTTAGGTTTAGGGTTAGGGTTAGGGTTATGGTACCGGTTAGGTTTAGGGTTATGTTTAGGGTTAGGGTTACCGTACTGGTTAGGGTTAGGGTTAGGGTTAGGGTTAGGGTTATCGTACAGGTTAGGGGCAGGGATAGGGTTAGGTTTAGGGTTAGGGTAAGGGTTAGGGTTAGGCTTGCGGTACAGTTTAGGGTTAAGATTAGTGTTAGCGTTTCCGTACAGATTAGAGTTAGTGTTAGGATTAGGTTTAGGGTTGCGGTACAGGGTAGGTTGACGGTTTGGGTTACGTACAGGTTAGCATTAGCGTTAGGGTTAGGATTAGTATTAAGAAACAGGTTAGGTTTAGGGTGAGGGTTAGGGTTACGGTACAGGGTAGGGTTAGGTTTAGGTTTAGGGTTAGGGTTAGGGTTCCGGTACAGGTTAGGGTTAGGGATAGTGTTAGTGTTAGGTTTACGGTACAGGTTAGTGTAAGGGTTAGGATTAGGGTTAGGGTTAAGTTTACAGTACAGGTTAAGGTTAGTGTTAGGGTTTGGGTTAGGGTTAGGTTTAGGGTTTCGGTACAGGTCAGGGTCAGGGTTAGGGTTAGGGTTAGGGTTAGGGTTAGGGTTAGGGTTCCGGTATAGGTTATGGTTAGGTTTAGGATTACAGTAAGGGTTACATTAGAGGTTAGTGTTAGCGTTAGGGTTAGGGTTACGGTACGGGTTACGGTTAAGTTTAGGGTTAGGATTAGGGTTAGGGTTACCGCAGAGCTTAGTGTTAGGTTTAGGGTTAGGGTTAGATTTCGATTTACAGTACAGGTTAGTGTTAGGGTTTGTGGTCGTGTTACAGTACAGCTAAGGTTTATGGTTAAGGTTAGGGTTCGCGTTACGGTACAGTTTAGGGTTAGGGTTAGGTGTAGGGTTTTAGTACAGGTTATGGTTAGGGTTAGTGTTAGGTTTACGGTACAGGTTAGGTTTAGGGTTCGGGAAAGGGTTAGGGTTAAGGTTACGGTACAGGTTTTTTTAGGTTTAGGTTTAGTGTTACGGTACAGGTAAGGGTTACGGTTAGGGTTAGGTGTAGGGTTAGGTTTAGGGTTAGGTTTGCCGTACCATAGTGTTAGGGTTACGGGTCGGTTTATGGTTATGGTTAGGGTTATGATACAGGTTAGGTTGAGGGTTAGGGTTAGGTTTACAGTACAGATTAGGGTTAGGGTTAAGTTTTCCGCACAGGTTAGTTTTACGGTTAGGGTTAGGTTTACAGTACAGGTTGGGGTTAGGTTTAGGGTAATGTTTAGGGTTAGGGTTACAGTACAGGTTAGGGTTAGAGTTAGGGTTATATTTAGGGTGAAGGTTATGGTACAGGTTAGGTTTAGGGTTAGTATTAGGTTTAGGGATAGAGTTAGGGTTA